>JACEIK010003330.1:53626-65295 GCA_018107945.1 Datura stramonium | reverse complement strand
CTGTCAGTGCCCACCACCTGACCTCGGCTATGAGAATCGGTGGTCATCGGTCCTGGACCTCTTGGCCTCCATCTCTCTCAAATGTTCCACCTCCACCTGCTAGGCGTACAACACTATTTGTGGAAAATCCATGTCTTGATGGAGCATAGCGGTCCTACAATCCTTGTCCAAATAGCCCGCTATTCCATGCAAAACCAGCTCACCCGCGCCCTCTAATCAGCTACTAACTCTGGAGCATATTTCGATAGGCGAGTGAACTCAAGGGAATACTCTTGTACTGTCATTCTCCCTTGTTTAAAATACACGAACTCAGTTGCCTTCAGCTCCCTCATTTCACGAGGGAAGAATCGGTCTAGAAAGGCAACATGGAACTCTACCCAAGTGACAAGACCTGCTTCGGTGACCCTGCTATCCATCCATTGGCGGAACCAGATATGCGCGATCCCCTTCAACTGGTAAGAGGCCAAATCTGCGCACTCAACTCCATTCACTTCCATGACTTGGGTCATCTTCACTATCTCATCTATGAACTCATGCGGGTCCTCATCTACCTTGGACACAAGGAACTCCGACGGGTTCATCCTCAAGAAGTCTCTGACTCGAGCCGCCACTGCATTCCCATTTTATGTCACATGCGCAAGGGCCTGTTGGTTGACCTAAGCGGTCAAGTCCTGCGCAAGCATCTAAATAGCTGCCCAGAATTTAGCATGAGCAACTGGCTCTAGTGCCCGGTGCTCCTGAACTAGTGGGGCCTGCTGGTGCCCATTACTATTTCCATCCTCGTGGACTTCACCATTCCCATTTATCCTACCATTCATTCTTTGAGGAACCATGATTCTGCAATCGCGGATTACACGAATTAGAAGGATAGAAAGACTTTTCATCACACGACATAGATCATGAAAGAAGGGAACATCTTCCTAAACATCTCGTAGCCTCTTCGTCATAAGCGTGGCGCGCTTCACACCCATGAAAAAGCCTCTACTTAATGCAGCTTTCAGACACTCTAGGACACTTCAAACTATTGCTATGATGCCAAGTTCATCACGATCCGAACAGAGGGCCGGATCGTATCACGGGACAAGGAGCCTCAAGTGACCCCAAGTTGACCCATGGCATAAGCATACATCTAATCTCAATCAAGAAACTGAATAATCGATAAAATAATTATAGCGGAAGTCTAACTTGAACATAACATCATAATACGATATCCGAAGCTATATACATACATATGTTTGAAAAGCCTCTAAACCTGACGAGTTGATGGGACAAGACCCCAAATAACTCAACAAAACTGAAACTGAAATACATAAAGGAAAGCTGAATAGTCTAGTCCTCAGGAAACGACGACTCACCCTTAATAAGAGTGCTAACTCTGATAAGCTGACTACGAGCGAGGCTGAATCTGAGAGATGGGTCCTGTATCATGAAATGATACAACATAAAGTATGCGGTCAGTACATGAAATGTACCGAGTATGCAAGGTAAGTAAAACCGCTAAAGCAAATAAAATCATTTAAGATGATGCATAATGTAATCATAAACATAAGAATCTGAGAGTAGGGTTTGCATGCATTTTTTCTGAAATCATGAACTCTTCATAACATAACATAACATAACTTCATAACATCATAATTGAATCGATTGACTCAAGCTGAATTCTGACATTTATAAGTAAAGCTGAGCATTGAGTCAAACCTGCTTTAGAACATGCATTTACATAAATCTCATGAGTAATGAAACACGCATATCTGAAATCATGAGGAGCACTGGGAGACTCATCTTTTAACCGACATACCACGATAGAGCTTACGTGGCCCCAACTATCACACTCAAGTGGGTAGAGCCATCCAAAGCCTTGCCAGGGCTAGGGACGATACCATGATATCGATATCAAGAAGAAGGCCCATTCGGGTAGGGGAAGCTCACATTGGAGGTTACAAAGTAATATATAATAGTGTAAACCTATGTTGGCGGGTAGTTCTGAGGCATAGGGTGATTCACCCTTAGCCTACTCGATGCTAGACATTTCTCCCAAAACATGCATATTCTCTATATCATTTTATAACGAAGCTCAACATCATCTATTAATTAAGCTCAATGGTCAAATACATCTCAAATATGGAATCATGTATATGAGAAGCTTTAGCTCAAAACATACCACAAGCTAAAACATAATTGGGAGTCTGTGCTCCAAAACAATGTGGTAAGCTTAATTCGAGAAAATCACCATTCATACCCAACATGTGGGCATTGCCCAAAGCTTTATCATACTTATGAATACTCAATTATTATCAAAAACATAATTCTAAACATGGGTAGCTTTAAAACATGCTTTTTATCATAATATCTAATCATCATCATCATATATTCATCACAATCTCATCTTTTAGGAACATCTCATCCATGGGCTTTTAATTTATAAAATTACAATCATTATTTTAATTTGAAAACATTATAAAAATTTTCCATGCTTCATAAATCAATAGTCGAATCATAATCAAATCATACCCATGTATAAAAATATAAGATTCATGCATTTGGGTTAAAACACCATAGATTAGACATAGGAATTTCATACTTTAGAGAGGGATTGGGAATGGGTGTGAAAGAAATAACCCATTCATAACCTTACATACCTGTTGGTAGCTTATTCTTAACACTTCTTTAGATGTCCAATAGGAAATTGAAAAGAAATTGATGAATGCTAAGCTTGATCACCCTCTCACGTCTTCTACCTTTCATGCATGAATGAAGGAGGCCTAAAATGAACTTAACCTCTTTAAAAGTCATTATTCATAACCCAAAACATCGTAGTTTAGGCCCTAGGAACTTAGGAATTACATATAAGCTCTTACTAAATTGGCAAAAATTAACTTTAAAGGGTGTCCCAATGAGAGACCTCACGACTCGTGGAGTTAATCGTGAGGTAGACGGCCTGAGCCTCGACTAAAACTTTTCTTGCTTGCACCACGACTCTCCCCACGATTTGTGGGGTCCTTTCTTGATGTCCACTACCTCATTCCTTTTTCTTTTCTTAATCTCCCTCCCCATGACTGACCTAATGACTCGTGGGGCCTGGCCACGAGTCGTGGTCATGCCCGTGTGGTCTCCTCTTCTGAATCCTGAAATTTCATCCCTGGCCTTCCGCACGAGTCACATCATGACTCATGGGTGGATCTCACGAGTCTCCTCATGACTCGTTCTGAGTCTGTTGTAGAATTTTCACTTTTTCTCCATTTCAACTCCCAGGTCTTATCTTTGGGCTTCCAAGGTATAACATCCCCGTAGGACCACTGTCAATGGTAGAGAGAAATGAGTATTTTGGTCTTCTAGGAGACCCTGAGTCCTTGTTTGAACTCCCTGAGGTTCACTGGAGTTCACCTTATTGGTGGAGTTAGCCCTTTTCCGTGAGGTTGTTTTCCTCTCAGCACGTATTTTCTATAAGAAATGTAATAATGAGAAATCTAGAATATTTACTAGGGCTTAACTCTACAAAAAAAATATAGTCTTAAAGAAGAGAGAAATGAATATATGTCCTATAGCTTCTAAATTATAAATTTGGCACGCTATGTCACGCCCCACCTTGGGAGGCATGACTGACACGTAATGCCACACTAGGATCTGCACTGACCTAGCTAGGCATATGCACCTCTGGTGCCTACCAATGACTCAAAAATCAAGAAAACAAACTGCTATGTCTCGGCAATAAACAAAGCCTCGGGACGACAAGGCCACGCAACACCTGTAAAAGAAAATAGCTAACCCAACCAACATAACAATAAAAGGGATCTTATGCAGGCTGACAAGACCACTATATTGTCTAGTTATAACAGAATGAAAAATAGGCAGTCATATTCAAACTCTAGCCGACAAGGCTGCTAACTAAAAGTTATACTAGGCCCCATACGGCTAACACAGACAAGTAATTGAATATTGTAGTCTGCAAGCCTCTAAAAAGGAAATATTGATCGGGATAGGGCCCCGACCTACCCAAATTCTAAACAATAAAAGACAGATAAACCTCAACAACCTGGCAACTCTAATTGAAAGGAGCTGGCCAATCTACTGACTCTAGATAGCTACTAGGAGATCCCGCAATTTGTCTGTCTAAACCTATTGGCAAGTATGCAGTGCCGCATAATTGGGTGTCAGTATAATATGTACCAAATATGTAAGACAATAATAAAAGATGATAAAGAACTGAAAGTGAATAGAAAGAAGGCGTGGAAGTTAACCTATAAGCTTTCTTATCCATAGCCCGCATCTAGTAAATCACTACATGTACATGAGCTAAAGTTGTACGACTATACATTCATAAGCTATAGCTAGTAGGCAAGAATACAAATAAGAACGTAACCTGGCCCATAATCCTGGAAGGTACAATCAACACAGAGATAACCTACCTGGGCCCCTATAAGCCCTGACAAGCGCCAATCAGTCTATATACCCCTATTGGTACCCCTGAGGATCTATAAGTAACTGTAACCGAAAATACCTGGTCTCTTGAGACTATACTGGGACCTTCTAGGCTCCTGTAACTAAGTTCAGGCCTTTTCGTTCCTGTGACTGTACATCGAGCACTCGAGGCTCTACGAAGGGTCTGTAATGTCGTTGTGGCGTAGAAGAAGTCCATTAGTGAATAGACTTCAAAATGGCCCCATAGGCTCTACTTCAGTCCTTACAGACAATATATGGCACCGTAGGCAATTCAGTAGCTGCATAAGCAATACAACATCATAGCTCCGTAAGAATTAGCAGCATTGTAGCTCCGTCGCAGTTCATATCTCCGAAAGCAGTTTTTACAACTAGTAGCCTCTTAGCTATTCCAGTCAAGGGGCAGTATGAAACCCGATCTACCCCAACTAGGGACATTATGTTACAATGTACAAACCTAGTAATTCAAAAAGGCGTATCTGTCCCCTTAGGCCTACTTGCGACCATTACTGTTACTCATGTCTAGAATGGTCTATATAGCTGCCAACAGGCATAGTCCTTGGCCAAAGTGTCCTAGCAGTGATCACACCCTCCATCGGCTTAGACGGAAAAGGACAAGGTTCGAGTGACCTAGGCGATAGTCTAAGGGTCATGCTAGGACAGTAATAGCTCATAAGTGAACAGTGAGGTCACAAGTGACCAACCATTTAGTTTCTTCACTTAGAACGATTGTAGGGCTACTACTAATCATACATACTCCTAAGCAGTCAGCCTTAACTTCCCACAGGAAGCTCACTATAACCTTTAGCCTGAAGGTATTGTTGTGTTACTATGGTTCTAGTCCCTTAGACACTAACTTGGTATGTCTAGAATTCAAATGGCTCCTCTGGGAGATTCATTTCCTTGTAGGAAGGTGTATCTAGACTTAGCCCTTAACGACAACATATACCTGGCATCTGTAAGAGTAGCCTGGAGCGTTGGCCCCATATCTAATTACTAATGATGTTCCCAACTTAGGGAATCAACTAGTCCATCTGACTTGTAACAACTGGAGTGGTTCCCTGAGCGACATGTATAATAAGCATTGAGTCAGATGAAACTAACGGTCACTGATAGTAGCCACTAATATGGCGGGCTGTCGCTCAATTCACTAGGCAGCCCTGGTGCCACTGACTCGAAGATAAGATCACTCTAACAAAATTCCGACCTTGGAGGCATCAAGGTACGCCAACGGCCTCTAGGCAAGCTTTATTGACAATATAGGCTTCAAACTTAAAGTTATTTTACCCGGCGACGCCTTTATGCTGTCCAACATACTAATTCAGGCCTAACAGCTAACCATAAACATCTAAGGCCTTGGCACGATAGAAAAACATCAGGACTTCTAAATAGTAAATAAATGAACGGGGAAATGTCTATAACGCTCCTAGCATTAGACACACTGAACATACCCTTTCCCGAAGGGGGTACTACAGTATGGTCTTAATACATCTTATAGCATCTAACCTCAACATACGCAGGTATTATCAACTTGCAACAGCTAATCATAACATATAAGATCATTATCTACTTTCAAAAGCATAGGTCGCATCACTATACAACGAGAATAACTTGCCGAAGGGATAAGCCTTAACATACCTCGAATGTCGACTTTCATTCACCTGAACAATTTCCAACCTGGAGCCAATAATTCCTCTCAATTTTGTTTTTACGCTGAGAGAATAAGGCTATTTTAATGGTAGGCATCAGAAAATAACAATATTTATCAAAGAACATTAACTCCAATTAAACTTTATTTATTTCAGCTGAAAACTCACAAATTATCGAGAGTCAAGAAGGTAGATATACTTACCCATCACATCCAGTCGCTTAAGACTCAATTGGAAGTATTCCGACATCTTTTACTCGACGGGGTTCCACTTCTCTGAGCGAATTTCCAAGAATAACTCAGTAGGGATGTTCCTTGTAGGCCCGGGACTCGTTATCCAAGATGAATTTGCATTTGGACGAAGTTTAATGGCATAATTTGTTGAAAAACTGAAGAAGTTGTCGCTCACTTTCTCTTCTCTGCCAAGGGGAAATATTTACAAATGACGAAATCAAGTCAAGGAGGAACTTATATATTATTGAGTCGGTGGGATAAGGGGCGCGGTGCGGTTCCCATAACTCCATGAATCGGGTGCGATGCGCCGCTCAAGGCGCTGGTGTGGCCGATGCGGCGCAGCACCCAGTGCGCCTGGCCTCCGGCCCGACCTCCTGCTTGCTCGACTATGTACTCGTATGTTCATTCCGTGAGCCTTTTTCTATATGTGTCATACTCTAAGACTCTCTACATATGTAAAAATGCATCGGTTAAACAATAGGAACTTACGGGGTTTAATATCATCCCCCCCTAGGAACATTTATCCTCGAATGTAATATTAAGCTTAAGAGACTTAGCTCTTCTTAACTATTGCCATAAAAATTTCGGCAGAGTCTCCTCTGTAGCATGGACTATCCAGAAACCTGAAATGCAGAAAAATCCCAACACGGGCATCTCACAGGATGCTATCAAGAACTACTCCTCAACATCCAGCAAATAACTGAACAGTACTGATAGTATAAGCAATCAAATAACAACTGAACAACAACCTTGCCTCAACTGCTCAATTTGAGGCAGGTATGGAACAAGTTAGGATATATGAACCTCATGTCGTCCTCAACTTTCCAAGCAATTCCTTCTACCTTTCTATTCGTCTATAAGACTTTTCTAGGCTACAACTTGGGTTCTCAAAATATCCCCTACGAACATGCCAATCTAATATTACTATTGGAGTCTCTTCATAGGACTACACTTTTGTAACTTGAGCCTTCTCAACTAGATCAACTTGAGGTCTCCTACATGCTTGCGTAGTGTTGATGAACAAATCCTAGCAAGAAGTCAACTCTATTTCATAGGCCACTTGGTGATTCTTTCTGAGGATCCGGTATAGCTTAGTAAATCTAGGGTTGGGATTGCCTTCTTGTCAAATCTCATAACGCCCTTCTTTGGAGAAATTTTCAGGAATACCCAGTCTTTGCTTCAATCTTTAACTCCCTACGCCATATGTTAGAATTGGACTCCTAACGACCCTGAGCTTCCGGTACATATTTTCTAATAAGTTTACCTTTCCCCCCTAATTGATGCAGTATGCCCGGTTCAACTACCACTAACCTACCTATTTCATGTCATCATATAGGGGACCCACCTTTCCATCTGTAACATATCACGTGCATTTGAAACACATAGTATGCCTGGTTATTTGTCTAGGGATGAGATTCCATACTCAAATTAACATGCATCCCAATCTGTTCAGACAGCTTTTCCAAAACCTAGCTATGAGTTGTACCCCTTTGGAAAAAGTTAATAAACACTAAGACACCATATTGCAGGAATATTTCTTTAGCTGAAACGTAATTCTAACCAGCAAGAAATAAATTAATCCCACTAGCATTTCAACAATGACCAAAATGGGTCACATTTACACCTGGTATGAAGTAACCTTGTAGTTATCTTTGTGCTTACTACTTCCAACTTTCGTGCAGGCACGACTATCTCCTCATTTAGCCTGCCTGATTTTTGATGTCCAGCCTCTCCTTGTTAGCCGTTGAAACTCTATGTTTATATCTTTCTTCTTCTTATGCCATCAGTAGATTTCATATATAACCTGATGTGTTTTTGTCGAACCCGGGTGGAGGGAATAACGGACATAGTGTAACTTTGCAACCTTCTAATAATAAAGCCCTGCCACATATGGAATGCAGAGTCGAACTCTAGGTCTCAAGGCTCTATCCCCTACTATCTCGAAGGCCGATGACTTCTTCTACTGGGCCTTAGCTTTGGCTGCACTAGGCTAGGGTCTCCGTACCGTCACTTCTTCGCCTCCACAATTAGTGGTGATATTGCAGTATTCTAAGTTACAACCTCACTATCCTTTAAATGTCAGCCTGATGCTTATTTCTCGATATTTAGTTGCGATTCCAAGCTCTATCAACCCGCTACCGCCTAGAGGTGGTTCCGCTCTCCTCCAGAGCTCGATGTTCATGTCTTTCCCTTACTTCTATAGGATACTACTGGCCAAGTCTAACACCCTATATCATCCTAACCCACACTCGGGCCAGTTCCCCTCATATCATCTCTCTGTCCTTTGACATAACAAGCTAGGGACCATAGCCATTATTCTTCAGATATTCACTATTGTCATCAGCACATTGCAGTGAAATTAGCCTATTTATGACCTGAGTTTTATTATTGCTGGAGGTCTATTGCTTATGGACTCTCATACGTACATAGGTGTTGTTGGCAATCTTACCTTTTGTCACGAACCGAACGTACACCCGGATCGTAGACACGCAACGAGGGACTCCGAGAGATCACAAGTCAATCCATGGCACATGCATTCAACCGATTTCATTTAAATAAATAGAATATTAAGCATAGAACATCGCAGAAACGTAACCATGACACGACATCAAGAAGTATAAACATTTACATAAGCTGAAAGCTACTCATTTGTCCGTAAGCCTCTAATATATAAGATGGGTTGATGGGACAACATCCCCAACTAACCCGAGCAATATTGAAACATATCAATAGGAAAGTTCATCAACGGCCCTCGGAATATGAGGACTCACCAACAAGCTGATATCGTAGACTGGGATGGACTAAGGATGAGGATGAGCCTGAGATCCGGACCCTGTATCATGAAATGATACAACATAGAAAGTATGCTTCATGTACTGAGTATGCAAGGTAAGTAAAACGGACTTTTTAAAAGTAAAGTAAACTCATAAATAGACATAGGAGAAGGACATTGCATCAAAATCTTCGTAATAAAACATAAGGCTCAAGACTTTCAAATCATTCATAATCATTCAATATCATAAGCATAAATAACTTTATCATAATTTAACTTGAGCCATTAACATAAATATAACAATGCATAAAACATGTGAAACAATGGGAGGACTTGTCATAACCGACACGATCACGGTAGAGCCTTTCATGATGCCCCACTGTCTCGCTCAAGTGGGCAGAGCCGACCCTGGCTTGCCAAGCGAGGGTCGTGCATAAGGCGTGATATCAAATTTGAGGGTATCATTACTAATACATCATAACATTTACAACCAATGGTGGCACGTGGTTATGAGACACCGACGTAGTCCTTTAAACGCCAGGCTGCTCGGTGCTAGACACGGCTCCCAAAAACATGCATATAGGATCATACGTAAATCATTAACATCATGTATAAAATTCATTGGCTAAGATATAGCATTTATCATCATTGATCCCCTTTAAAACATGCTTATCCAAAAATCAAGGCCGTTTTTATCGGCCAACATCATAAATCGATAAATCATGAAATTAGTTTCATAAATCATAAATCATTCTTCATCATGTGGGCATTTCCCAATACTTCATCATACTCAATTCTTTCAAAATATACTCATAAACATGGGTAACTTGGATTCATGCCTTTCCATAATCAATAAACTTAAAATAATGAATATTCATCATAAATCATAACTTCCATGAACTTTCCTCAAATGGGAAATTTAGATTTTAAAAGTTTGAAACATGATTCGTGAAGAACATAATATGAAACCTTCCCATAATGCATATTTCAATAAATAACTCTCAATTAAAACATACCCATAAGGAGAAATCATATTGACATGCTTTGGGTAAAACACCATGGAATTTGAGTAGGAGAATTCATGACTTTAATCAAAATTGGGCATGGGTGAGGAAGAATTCCACCCATTTTAAAATTCTACATACCTGGGAATAGATGGACCTCAAGTTCCTTGAGCACCCACAAAGAAATTGAAGAAAATTGGGGAAGAAGGCCTTGAATCTCCCAAAAAACCTCTCTAAAATCCTTGCATGAGAATGGGCATGCAATAGGGACTTAACTCCTCTTATCACACTCAAGAAATATCCAAAACGATGTTGTTTAGGCCTTAGGGACTTAGGAAGTTATGAAAACACCCTTATTAAAATGCAGGAAATTTTTGGTCGCCAATCCTCATGAGGGACCTAACGGGTCGTTGCCACAGGGCACGACTCATTTCCTTGATCCATTGAGTCCACTACCCAGAACTCCAAGAGAACCCCATAAGTGACTTCACAAGTCGTGAGGTCATACAATGACTCCGTGTCACCTTTCGTAGCCTACACTGCCCATCCCAATATTTCCAATCCTTTAGGGTTGACCACGGGTGACCTCACGAGTTGCGAGGTCTGAGCACGACTCGTGGTCAGACCTGTGGCCTCCTCACTCAGACTTTGCCAAACCAATATAACCATGAGTCACTTAACGACTCGTGGTCACTCCTCACGACTCACCTCACGAGTCGTTTTGTGACCTGGTGTGAATTTTCAGTTTTTCTCCGTTTTCACTTCTGGGTCTGATCCTTGGGTTCCTGGGGTATAATAATATCTCCCCCATGGGAACATTCATCCTCAAATGTTAGAAACATGGAGAAAACTCATAAACAAGCTATCACCATATACAATTACCAATCATTTAAGTCGAAAACTAATGGAATGACTACCTCCGAGAGGCACTACCTAGCTAAACTAAATTCAGACATCACATACATTTACCATATAATAAAATAAACTTGCACACATGAACTGAATGGGAAAAGCTGATTAAATGTTTTAGGGAAATACTGGTACTTCAAATTGAAACTGAGCTGGTAGGGAACAAATGATGATATTTAGCTATCATATCTTCTTCAGCTTCCCACGTAGCTCCCTTAACATGCTGATTTCTCCGTAACACCTTTACTGAAGCTACTTCTTTTTTTCTCAACCTCCGAACCTGCCGATCCAAGATGTCAACAGGAATTTCTTCATAACTAAGGTTGTCCTTCACTCCAATGCTGTCTACCGGAACTACCAAGGCTGGATCACCCAAGAACTTCTTCAAAAGTGACACACGAAAGACGGGATGAATCGAAGATAGCTCCGAGGGAAAGTCCAACTCATAAGCCACCTTACAAACTCTTCTCAAGACCCGGTAGGGGCCAACATTGCAGGGACTGAGTTTACATTTCTTTCTAAACCGCATAACTACCTTCATGGGAGATACCTTTAGAAATACCCAGTCGTCCACATCAAACTCCAAATCTCTTCTCCTCACATCAACATACGATTTCTGACGACTCTGAGCGGTTTTCAACCGGTCCCTTATCAACTGAACCTT
>JACEIK010003330.1:37044-53006 GCA_018107945.1 Datura stramonium | reverse complement strand
AATGTAATATCCAAACTCTCAAATGATTGACATTCAGAACACATAGTGGACCCTGGTATTGCACCACACCATCTCCCCCTTGGGAGAAAACCTCCACCTTCTGACTCCGCACCGCCTCCTTTAACTTCCTTAATATTGGATCCTCATCTTTCCTGGATTTAACGTCAACTACCAAGGACGATTCTGACCCGTTATGCAAAACAACACCGCCATCGGTCGAATCGATCAATCTATTTCCCAGCCTTGCGAGTTGGTGGACATCCCTTCCCAACTCCTTTTTTTCCCCATCTACATGGTAAACACTTTCCGTGGAGAGTCCACTAAGCGCATCCTAAACCACATTAGCCTTGCCCGGGTGGTAAAGGGAACTCATGTCATAATACTTAAGTAATTCCAACCACCTCCTTTGCTGATAATTTAGATCCTTTTGTGTGAACACATATTGCAAGATCTTGTGATCCGTAAATACATCCACATGGACCCCATACAAGTAATGCTGCCATATCTTCAGTTCAAACACCACCGCGGCCAACTCAAGATCATGGGTCGGGTAATTTTTCTCGTGAACTTTCAGCTGTCTCGAAGAAAATGCTATTACCTTCCCACGCTGCATCATCACACATCCCAGTCAGACTCTCGAAGAATCACGATAGACAACGAAGCCATCGGTACCCTCGGGTAAGGTCAACACTGGTGCTAAAGTGAATCGGGTCTACAACTCTTGGAAGCTTTTCTCACAAGCATCCAACCATTGGAATTTCACCTTTTTCTAAGTCAACTTAGTCAGAGGTGCCACAATAGATGAGAAACCCTCCACAAGATGTCGGTAATAACTTGCTAGGCCCAAGAAACTCTGAATTTCTGAAGGATTCACCGATCTAGGCCAATTCTTTACCGCTTCGATCTTCTGGGAATCTACCCTTATGCCTTCGCCTGATACCATGTGTTCCAGAAATGCTACCAAGTTTAGCCAAAATTCACACTTACTAAACTTTGCATACAACTAACGATCCTTGAGGGTTTGCAGCACTACTCTCAAATGAGTGGCATGCTCCTTCTCGCTCCGGGAGTATATCCAGATGTGATCGATGAACACAATCACGAACATATCAAAATATTGCTTGAACACCCTGTTCATTAGGTCCATAAAAGCTATAGGATCATTGGTAATCCCAAAAGAAATAACAACAAATCCATAGTGACCATACCAAGTCCTAAAAGCGGTCTTTGGGATGTCACTCTCCCGAACTCTAAGCTGGTGATACCCGGACCTGAGATCGATCTTTGAGAAGCACTTGGCACCATGAAGATGGTAAAAAAAACCATTGATCCTGGGTAAGGGGTACCTGTTCTTAATGGCAACCTTGTTCAACTGACGATAATCAATACACATGCGAAGGAAGCCGTCCTTCTTCCAAATAAATAGAACTGGTGCACCCCATGGGGACTGGCTCGGTCTAATGAAACCCTTATCCAACAAATCCTTGAACTAATCCTTCAATTCCTTTAGCTCGGCTGGAGCCATCCTGTAAGGAGGGATAGAAATAGGCTGCGTATATGGCAATAGATCAATACCGAAATTAATTTCCCTCTCCGGAGGAACACCTGGCAAATCCTTCGGAAATACCTCTGGATACTTGCACACCACCAGAACTGACTGGATAGTCGAGGTCTCGGACTCCACATCCTTAACCCTTACTAGGTGGTACATACACCCCCTAGAGATCATCTTCGTAGCCTTAAGATAGGAAATAAACCGACTTGCTGGCACCGTCGAACTACCCTTCCACTCAAAAACTGACTCACTCGGAAAATGAAACTCCATGGTATGGGGCCTACAGTTAATCAAAGCATAACATGCAAAGAACCAATCCATACCAAGAATAACATCAAAGTGAGGCTAACTCTATCAAATCTGCAGAGGTAACCTTATATAGCACAGTAATGGGGAAAGCTCTATATACCCACCTAGATACAACTAAATTACAGACTAGGGTAGATACGGAGAATGGTTCTGACAGAACTTCAGGACTAACTCCAAAACTACTAGCAATGTAAGTAGTCACGAAAGACAAGGTGGCCCCAGGGTCTAACAAGGCATAAACATCAATATGAAAGGCATGCAACATACTAGTGACCATATCTGGCGATGTCTCCTGCTCCTGGCGTGAGGCAAGGGCATAGTATCAGTTTTGGCGCTGACCGCCACCCTCACTAGTAGATGCTCCCTGTGGAGCTGAACGGGCTGGAGCTTCTACTGTCTTGGTGGTCTGTGCTCGACCCCTATCATCACCTTGTCTAGAATATGGACATGCTCAGCGCATGTGCCCAGGTCTATGACACCCAAAGTAAACATCTGAATCGAGTAGGCACTCCCCAGTGTGACTCTTGCCGCACTTCCCATAGGATGGAGAGGTATACTCTTACTGGGTGCCCCTTTGATCCTTCGACCCTGAAGCCCTGCTCCTCTAATCACCCCTGGGTTTAGATGGAACACTAGCTGATATGGTGCTAGGTCTAGTGACCTCTGCTAAAACTGTGGACGGTAGCCACTGGGACCTTTGATGTGAAAACCCACGACTATCTATCGGAGCCCTCTTTGCCTCCCTCTCCCTCGCATGAGCCGCCTCCATCTGATGGGTGTACAACACTATGCGAGGAAAGTACATATCCTGATGAAGCATGGTAGTCCTACAATCGTTGTCTAAATAATCGTCCACGCCATGAACAAATCGGCTTACCCACGCCCTCTGATCCATCATGAACTCTGGGGCGTACTTTGACAGCCGGGTGAACTCAAGCGAATACTCTAGCACTATCATCTTTCCTTGATTGAGGTTAATAAACTCAGCTAATTTCAATTTCCTAATCTCCCAAGGGAAGAACCTTCCATGAAAGGCCATATGGAACTCATTGCTGCTGATAGGGCCCGCTCCTGCTGCCCTGCTGTCCTTCCATTGCTTGTACCAAATATGAGAAACCTCTTTTTGCTGATATGAGGCCAAGTCTACACACTCCCCATTTGTCACCCCCATAACCTGAGTGACCTTCAAGATCCCTTCAATGAACTCGTGTGGGTCATCCACCTTTGATCCCGTGAACTCAGGAGGGTTCATTCTCAAGAAGTCTCTAATCCGAGCCGCCGTTATATTGCCATTCTGTGGAACCTGTGCAACCGCCTGCTGATTGACCTGGGCGGTCAAGGCCTACATCAACATCTGAATCGCCGCCTAAAACTCGGCGTGGGTAGCTGGCTCTGGTGCCTGAGGCTCCGGAACAGGTGGGGCTTGCTGATGCCCATGGTCATCTCTGCGGCCTTCATCATTTCCATTCCTCCTTCTGCTCATTCTTCTAGGAGCCACAATTCTGCAAATCGCGAATTGCACGAATTAGAAGGTTGGAAAGGCTTTTCATCACACGACATAGAACATGAAAGAAGGGTACATTTCCTAAAACGTTTAGTAGCCTCTTCATCATAGGTGTGGCACGCTTCACAATAATGAAAAAGACTCTACCTAACGCGGCTTGCAGACACCCTAGGACACTTCAAACCTATGACTCTAATACCAAGTTTGTCATGACCCAAACATACACCCGGATTGTAGACACATGACGAGGGACCCCGAGTGACCCCAAGTCAACCCATGGCACATAAATTCAACCAATCTCATTTAATTAAATAGAATATTAAGCATAAAACATTGTGGAAACGTAACCATGACATCACATAAAGAAGTACAGAAATTTACATGAGTTGAATGCTACTAATTTTTCCATAAGTCTCTAATATGTAAGATGGGTTGATGGGACAACATCCGCAACTAACCCGAGCAATACTGAAACATAATTAATAGGAAAGTTTGTCGAACGAGCCCCGGAACATGAGGACTCACCAACAAGCTGATACGTAGACTGGGATGGACTAAGGATGAGGATGAGCCTGAGATCCGGACTTTGTATCATGAAACGATACAATGTAGAAAGTATGCGGTCAGTACGTGGAATTTACTGAGTCTGCAAGGTAAGTAAAAAGGACATTTTAAAAGTAAAGTAAACTCATAAATAGAGATAGGAGAAGGACATTGCATCAAAATCTTCGTAATAAAACATAAGGCTCAAGACTTTCAAATCATTCATAATCATTCAATATCATAAGCATAAATAACTTTATCATAATTTAACTTGAGCCATTAACATAAATATAACAATGCATAAAACAAGTGAAACAATGGGAGGACTCGTCATAACCGACACGATCATGGTAGAGCTTTCATGATTCCCCACTGTCTCGCTCAAGTGGGCAGAGCCGACCCTGGCTTGCCAGGTGAGGGTTGTGCATAAGGAGTGATATCACATTTGAGGCGATTATTATCAATACATCATAACATTTACAACCCACGGTGGCACGTGGTTATGAGACACTGGCGTAGTCCTTTAAACGCCGGGCTACTTGGTGCTAGACGTGACTCTAAAAAATATGCATATAGGTTCATACATAAATCATTAACATCATACATAAAATTCATTGTCTAAGATATAGCATTTATGATCATTGATCCCCTTTAAAACATTCTTAGCCAAGAATCAAGACCCTTATCGGCCAACATCATAAATCGATAAATCATGAAATTCATTTCATAAATCATAAATCATTCTTTATCATGTGGGCATTTCCCAATACTTCATCATACTCAATTCATTCAAAATATGCTCATAAACATGGGTAAGTTGGATTCATGCATTTCCATAATCAATAAACTTAAAATAATGAATATTCATCATAAATCATGACTTCCATGAATTTTCCTCAAATGGGAAATTTAGATTTAAAAAGATTGAAACATGATTTTGAAGAACATAATAAGAAACCTGCCCATCATGCATATTTCAATAAATAACTCTCAATTAAAACATACCCATAAGGAGAAATCACATTGACATGCTTTGGGTAAAACCCCATGGAGATTGAGTAGGAGAATTCATGACTTTTATCCAAATTAGGCATGGGTGAGGAAGAATTCGACCCTTTTTAAAACCTTACATACTTTGGAATAGATGGACCTAAAGTTTCTTGAGCACCCACAAAGAAATTGAAGAAAATTGGGGAAGAAGGCCTTGAATCTCCCAAAAAACCTCTCTAAAATCCTTGCATGAGAATGGGCATGCAATAGGGACTTAAGTCCTCTTATCACACTCAGGAAATATCCAAAACAATGTAGTTTAGGCCTCAAGGACTTAGGATGTTACAAAAACACCCTTATTAAAACGCAGGATATTTCTGGTTGCCAGTCCTCACGAGGGACATAACGGGTCGTTGCCACAGGGAACGACTTGTTGCCTTGATCCGTTGAGTCCAGCGCCCAAAACACTAAGAGAACCCCACGGGTGACTTCACGAGTCATGACGTCAGATCACGACTCGTGGTCACCTTCCGTGGCCTACACTTCCTATCCCAATAGTGCCAATCCTCTAGGGTTGACCATGGGTGACCTCACGAGTCGTGAGGTCTGACCACAACTCATGGTCAAGCCCGTGGCCTCCTCATTCATAATTTTCCAAACTAATCTGACCACGAGTCACTTCACGAATCATGGTCACTCCTCACGACTCACCTCACGAGTCGTTCTGTGACCTAGTGTGAATTTTCAGTTTTTCTCCGTTTTCATTTTCGAGTCTGATCCTTGAGTTCCTGGGGTATAACACCTGCCCTCTTGATTTACTACTATGAGGGTCTAGCTGACTTATTTTAGCACTCGAGTTCTTAACCACTTTCTAACACTTATCAGGAATCAACAGATCTAGCCCTCCTTTGTTATTTACTCTTGGCAACATCGCGTCAATACTTACGTTCTCTGTTATACTGAAAAAAAGATCGGGAGGTAGGAAATAATCTTATCTTCCTATATTGAAGCTAGGGTGTGAAACTCAACAAATTCTAAAAGTTGGAGGTACAAACCTCGCACAATCCTTTGCATATTTCAGGTAAACCAACATTAACTGCCGTCCCTGTCTAATTCTAAGTGTCTACTAAGTAAGCTAATTCATATATATACGACACTTTTGACCTCCTGTTCCGAGGGTATAGAAATAACTGGAAATGGTGCTTACACTTCTTTTACCTTATGAGGTTTCTGGTGCCCCCAGAGTATGCTGGGGAGATTATAAGACATCCCCTTTTTACTTCAAACTGGGCTATCCCCCGACTGTGGCACCTGCTAGTACCCGCTCCTGTTGTTGTAGCTAACTTGTGGCTGACTGAAGTTTGTCCCGTATCAACCTTATTCTGGAAAGACATAGCAACGAAAGCATAGGGACTCAACCCTTTAGGACTTTGCTCAATAGCACGATCTGAGGAGGAGGGGTAACCATGCTATCATGCCTCGTAGCCTTCTCCTTATAAAATGTGGTGCATAACACATTCATAAATAAGACTCTACTAGAAACGGCTTGCAGACTCCTTAGGATACGATGTTGCTCTGATACCAAGTTTGTCATGCCCCACCTTGGGAGGCATGACTGGAACCTAATGCCACACTGGGATCTAGGCTGACCTGGCTGGGCATATGCACCTCTGGTGCCTACCAACAACTCAAAATAAAGAAAACAAACTGCTATATCTCAGCTATAAACACAACCTCAAGCCAATAAGTCCAAGCAGCACCTGTTAAAGAAAATAGTTAACCCAGCCAACATAACAATAAAAGGGATCCTATGCGGGCTGATAAGACCACCATGCTATCTAGTTATAACAGAATGAAAAATAGATAGTCATATTCAAATTATAGCCGACAAGGCTACTAACTTAAAGTTATACTAGGCCCCAAATGTAAAACATAGACAATTGACTGGAGAATATAGACTGCAAGCCTCTATGAATGGAAATATTTGTCGGGACAGGGCCCCGGCCTACCCAAATACTAAACAATAAAAGACAGATAAACCTCAACAACCTGGCATCTCCGAATGAAAGGAGCTGGCCAATCTACTGACTCTGGATAGCTGCTAGGAGATCCCACAATCTTTCTGTCTAAACCTGCAGACAAGTATGCAGCACCCCATAGTTGGGCATCAGTACAATAAGTGTCGAATATGTAAAAGCTAATAAAGAACTAAAAGTGAATAGCAAGAAGGGGAAGAAGTTAACCTATAAGCTTTCTTATCCATAACCTGCGTCTATTAAATCACTACACGTATAT
The DNA here is from genome assembly GCA_018107945.1 of Datura stramonium. Lineage (NCBI taxonomy): Eukaryota > Viridiplantae > Streptophyta > Magnoliopsida > Solanales > Solanaceae > Datura > Datura stramonium. Next base: position 45,810 of record JACEIK010003330.1, on the reverse strand, counting down.
GAGCTGAAGCTATACGACTATACATTCATAAGCTATAGCTTGCAGGCAACTATACAAACAAGAACCTAACCTGGCCTTCATATGCCTAGAAGGTACAATCAACATAGAGATAACCTACCTAGTCCCCCATAAGCCCTAGCCGACACCAATTAGTCTATATACCCCTATTGGTACCCCTGAGGCTCTGCATGTAACTTTATCTGAACATACCTGGTCTCTTGAGACTATACTGGAACCTTATAGGCTCTTGTAACTGAGTTCGGGCCTTTTCGCCCCTGTGACTGTACCCCGAGCGCACGAGGATTTGTGAAGGGTTTGTAATTCCATTGCGGTGTAGAAGAAGTCCATAAGTGAATAGACTTCAATATGGCCCCGTAGGCTCTACTTTAGTCCTTATAGATAATATATGGCCCTATAGGGAATTCAATAGCTCCGTAAGCAATATAGTGTCATAGCTCCGTAAGTAATCTATAACTTTGTAAGCATTAGAAGCATCGTAGCTTAGTAAGTAGTTCATAGCTCTGAAAGAAGTTCGTGCAACTAGCAACCTCTTAGCTATTAAAGGCAAGAGGTAGTATGAAACTCGATCTGCCCCAACTAGGGACACTACGTTACAATCTACAAACCTAGTCATTTAAAAAGGTGTATCTGGCCCCTTAGGGATACATGCGACCATTACTCTTAATCATCCCTAGACTGGTCTATATAGCTAAATAGGCACAGTTTGTGTGCCTAGACCTAACCAGAGGGTCCCGGTAGTGATCACACCCTCCGTCAGCTTAAATAGAAAAGGACAAGGTCCGGGTGACCTAGGCGATAGTCTAAGGGTCATACTAGGACAGAAATAGCTCGTATGCGAACAATAAGGTCGCAGGCATATAACCATTTATCTTCTTCTCTTAGAACGGTTGTAGAGCTGCTACTAATTGGACATACTCCTAAGATGTTCGCGCTGATTTGCGAAAGGCAACTCACTATAAACTTTAGCCTAAAGGTACTACTGTAGTACTATGGTTCTAGTCCCTTAGAAACTAACATGGTCTGCCCAAAATTTAGCTGCCTCCTCTAGGAGATTCATAGCCTCATAGGCAGATATATCTAGACCTATCCCTTCACAACAACATATACCTTGCATTTGTAAGAGTAGCCTAGAGCATTGGCCCCACATCAAATTACTAATAACGTTCCCTCCTTAGGGTAACAACTAGAACATCAGACTTGTTACAACTGGAGTGGTTCCCTGAGCGACCTGTATAACAAGTATTGAGTCGGTTGAAACTAATGGTCACTGACAGTAGCCACTCATATAGCGGGTTGTCGCTTAGTTCAAAAGACAACCCTAGTGCCGCTGTCTCGAAGGTAAGATCAACCTAACAAAATGCCGACCCTAGAGGTGTTAAGTTACGCCGACAACCTCAAGGAGAGCTTTACTGATAATATAGGCGTAAAACTGAAAGTTATATCGCCTGACTACGCCCTTATGCTGTCCAAAATACTAACTCAGGCCCAACAGCTAACCATAAACTTCTAAGGCCTTGGCACGACAACAAAACATCAGGCTACTTCTAAATAGTAAATAAACGAACTAGGGAAATCTATATAACACTCCTAGCATTAGTCAAATTGAACGTACCCTTTCCCGATGGGGGTAATATGGTATGGTGATGTGCTGGGAGTTTATAGCACTTTTGATGCTCAAAACTAAGAAAATAGTATGAACTTAGGTGTGTTTATATGGATATAAGACACTTTTTCTTTTATTACAAGACAAATAAGTGTTGGAGCAAGAATGTGCAAAAGAAGTTTGAAAGTGCAGAAAATGAGCTAAAGTCACAATCTCAGTACGAGCCGTATGTTGATTGTACAAGTCGTACTGAGAACCGTGAAAAGTTTCAGATGGATAGATTATGAAGAATGAAACCTACTACTCTCAGTACGATCCATACAAAATTGGTACGAGTTGTAACACTAGGTCGTCGAAATATTTAGAGAAAATTGCATAAAGGTAGACTCCTAATACGAATAGACAGTATGAGTCATGGCGGAGAGGTACGAGTCGTACCATCACACTCGTGACAAACTTCAGAAAAATATTGAATTGTTAGAGTCAAGCCACGGACGCGAAGTACGACTCGTAGGAAGCATGTACAAGTCATACCAAGGCCCAATACTTAGCCAAATTTCAGCAAGCTAAGGACTTGCGGAAAGAAGGTATGACGCGTACAATCCTGCTACGGGTCGTACGATTTATAGTGGCTCAGGCAGGCGACAATTATGGAAATTTACCCTGTTAGCTTAGGAAAAGGATTCTTATATCTGTGTAAATACCTTTTATGTTTTATTCTCAGTAGAGAACGTTGGAAGTAGGTAGACGCAGTTGGAAGAAGTTAGAGAAGGTGATAGAAAAGAAAGAATTGAGTTGATTGACTTGTGATCAACCTTTTCTTGATTAGTTTCTTGATCATTGTGAATTTTTCTTGAGTTATTTGGGATATATTTAAAGAAGCTTTTCTATCATCTACGATTGTAAGTATTGAATTATGTATTTAATTATGAATGCATATCACAACCTTGCAACTATGAGAGGCTAAAACCTCCATAGCTAGGGTTGTGGNTCTCTTTCAATCATGAGAGGCTAAAACCTACACAACTAGGGTTGTGGGAATAATGGTGAATCAACAAACTAGGGTTTGCACAAAGTGATTCTACACTATGTCAATGCTTGTATTGTATTCTCTTCATCTTTAATGTTTTGCACAACATTAGGGCTTGCTCGAATTCCCTACTTGCTTGAATCTAGAGAAGTAGAGATTAGAAAAAGAGAATTATAACAAAGCCTAGATCTTTATAGGTCATTGCATTACTTGAGGTGCGTTCGTAGAATAGTTAATTCAGAATAAATTGATAATGGTTGAAGTGAAATCACTCATGAGACCTAATCTTGTGATTGAGTATAGTTATCCAATAGGGACGAACCCAGTCGTTTGGATGAACCCTAGTTATCGGTTCTACAAGTAAGCATTGGGGAAGATCACGATTATAAAGCCTAAAGTAGTTATGAATCCATGGGTTCACTTCCCTAGTTATATGCATTAACTTGATAAACAACAATCAAATCTCAACATTGTTATGTATTTTATTTTATAAAACCTCCCTTTAGGAGATAACCAATTTAAAAGCTTAAATACTAGCATTATTCTATATCTTGACCATATTCCCTGTGCGATCGATCCGAACCTAATTGAGTTCTTTATTGACAACGTTCACGTCATACTTTTACAGGAATGTGATTTACGCATTATCAAAAGTGGCATCGTTGCCAAGGAATACAACTTAGGATTAGAGTAATTTCTTGAGTTTGACTTTTAGTCATAATTTTCCTCATTTACATTTTCTTTTGTTTTTGACACCCACAAGTTGTCACTTGGTGGATGCCAAGTACCCGACAAAGAAAAAACTCCCTAATTCCATTGGATCTTGAGTTAGAGAGAACACTGCTTAGGATGGAAAACACTGACCAAAAAGAGGCCCGTATGGCTGAAGAAGCTCGTCAAGCTGAATTAGCTCGGCAAGCTACACTTCAGGAAGCTGAGGATGCTCGTGATGAGGTAGTGAATGTTGGATGCCATGGAAGGGGCAATAGAGTCCAAAGATATGCTCCTCAGTTCTATGATGATGATGATCCGGATGTTGATGAGGTCGGGTCAACTGAAGCTATTGTACCTCCACCTTTGCCTGCTAGGAAAAAGTTTGATATCACTAGCATCATGATCCAGTTGATTAATATGAAGGTGGTGTTTAGTGGCCACGCAGCTAACGATGTTAACCTGCATTTGATGAATTTTGTCAGGATATGCAAGGCGTATATGTTACCTGGTGTAAGCTAGGATGTTATAAGATTGAGACTCTTCCCATTCTCTCTCTCTAAAGAGGCCACCTTATGGTTATTGGAGTTGTCTAAAGGCTCAATTACCAACTAGATGGAGCTTAGACAAGCCTTCCTAGAAAGGTTCTTCCCACCCTCCAGGATACTGCATCTAAAAGAAGAGATCTATAACTTCTGATAGTTGAAGACTGAGGCACTGCATGAGACTTGGTTGAGATTTAAGAAGAAGCTGACTAAGTGCTCGAATAATAAAATTCTCGATGACTATTTGTTGGAAATTTTTTATAAGTATTTGAATGACAACACCACGACTATAGTAAATATAGTGGCAATAGGAGAATTGACAAGTCAACCATGGGAGTAAGCAAATGTTATACTTGACCGAGTGACCAAGACAAACAGGGCCTGGCACACTAGGGAAACAGAGACAAATATGGGTACGTATGTTATTGGTATGACTGCAGAACAACGCAGAAAGGAGGAGGAGTGTGATGAGGAGCTAGCTCACTTGAGGACATCCTTGAACCTACTCATGAAGCACATTATGAGCTCTGGAGCTCAAAAGGTGAATTCAATTGGAGCTCAGGGTCAGGAGTGGGGGTTTGAGCAAACGGATTCTGAGGAGGAGGCAAGCTTCTTGGACAACCAGGTGGTGGGTTTTTGGACCAACACCCAAGGGTCTGAATAGGACACTTGGCACTAAAGCTTCGAAAATCAAGGTCGAACCCAATATAGAGACAAGTACAACAAGAATGGATACAGGGATAGTAGCATAGGTCATGAGTGGGAAGGAGAATGGAGAAAGAATGATAGCTACTGCAATGACCGTATTGGTGTTTATGTTCCTCCCAGGGCCTGTGAGGGTGATGCTGGACCCTCGAAGTTAGAGAGTATGATGGTTGAGCTGCTAAAAAGGCCAAATCAACTGACAAGCAGCTAAAGGATATTAGAGGTGACATATCTAGCATGGGCCATAAGGTCGAATCCCACGCTACAACAATAAAGCAGATTGAGCAGCAACTTGGTCAGATGTTCGCATCCCTAAACCAGAGGCAAAAGGGGACACTTCCTGTCAACACAATCCAAAATCCAAAGGATGATAGTCATTGTATGGCGGTGATGACTAGGAGCGAAAAGACTACTGTTGACCCTCCCTTGCCGATTGTAGTTGAAATGAAAAGACAGAAAAAGATCAAGCTTAATGAAGATGATGATGTTGCTGACCCGGAGCTTCTAGGTGAGGCTTAGTTGACTGAGACATCAGTTAGTGCAAAGGGGTCTAGAGTTGATAAAGGGAAGGAACAAGGGGCCACACGGATGTATAGGGCTATCCTGTGACCACCGCCACCGTTCCTGCAGAAGATAAAGAAGAAGGTAGAAGATGGTAAGTTTCAAAAATTTCTCTCTATGCTAAAACAGTTGTCTGTGAACATACCATTGGTCGAGGTATTGGAGCGGATGCCCGGATATTCCAAATTTATGAAGAACCTTATGACTAGGAAGAGGTTCGTGAGCTATGAGCCAGTTGATAATTTACATCATTGTAGTGCCATAGCTTCACAAGTCCTTTCCCAGAAGAAGGAGGACCCAGGTTCCTTCACCATTCCTTGTACGATTGGTGACTTTGAGTTTGCGAAGGTACTATGTTATGTATGAGCTAGAATCAACTTGATGCCATTAGGTGTGTTCAATAAGTTGGGCTTGGAAGCCCCAAATCGACGACAATGTTGTTATTGATGGCTGACACACAGTTAAAAACACAGTGGGGATCCTAGTTGATGTGTTAGTGAAGGTGGATTGGTTTATCTTTCCAGCGGACTTCGTGATCTTGGATTGTGTGGTTGATTTGGAGGTCCCCATTATTTTTGGGCAATCATTCATTTCCATTAGGAGACCTCTAGCAGATGTTGAGGCTGGCCAGCTAAAGTTCAGGCTGAATAAGGAGAAAGTCACCTTAATGTTTTCCAATCAACGAAGAAACCCAATGAGTTCAGGGTTGTATCAGCAATCGAAGATGATTTTGAGTATCTTGATGAATTATGAGTAGTCAGGGGACTTGCATCATGTAGCAACATTAAATCAGGTGTTTCTTGGGAGGCAACCCAAGTATCTTAACTTGTGTGTATTTAGTGTGAAGGTGAAACAAAAATGGTGGTTAAAAAATAGCAGAATAGACCTGTACTACGAGCCTCAATACAACTCGTAGTACCGTCCGTGGTGAAAGGCAGAAACATGAGTTCATGTTGTGGTTGGTCATTACGAATCGTACCTACATTGTACGAGTTGTAGTAACCGCTGTAATAGTGAACCATGCTAAGTGTGGAAGTGCAGAAACTAATGATCTGCGAGACATAGTACGATTCTTACCATGTACTCGTAGGCCCCCAGGTAAGTTCCTAAAGTCTTCTGGTATGATTCCAAGGGACGAGTTGCAGGTGAAAACTATGACTCGTGGTACAAGTCATGATGGGCTAAATTAATGAAATTGACCCGACTTGACCTAGATTTGTAAAGATCTACCCTAAACTATTTAAATAAAATTCATTCGAACCACACTACACACAAACATAAACTTCAACCCACGATTGTCACCTACGATCCTCACACTCGTAACTCAAGATTAAATCCGTTCAACCTCAAATTTGTGCAAGTGAATCTGCACAAGCACTTTGAATGCGTACCTCAAAATAGAAGCAAGCTATAGTCAAGCAAGAACTTGACAAAATCAAGTAAGTAAATGTGCTAAATTTAAAATTCTCGCTATGTGTAAACTGAAAGAACACTGTGAGTCCTAAAACTAATGAAAATGGAGAAGAGGAAAGTGATCAGTGGCTTGTTGTGCGAATGTATTGAATGGGTAGGAATTCAAAGTGCTTAAACAATAAAATTTGATTGATGATAATGAGTTACGGGTATGAAGCATGTTGGGGGTTGACTGGGTAGGAAAATATAATCAAAATTGCATACCTAGGATGGGGAATTCTGAGTACCCATCTAAGAACATTTTCACCTGAACAACTGAACAAAAATAAGGTGAGGACAGGCTTCACGAGTCATCCTACGACTCTTTTGCTAGCTCATTGAGACTGTCCCAAGTCATTGAAAGTGAAAATCCTGGTACGGAACCTAGTACGATCCGTGGTATCCTACTACGAGTCGTACCTATTAATCGTACCATGAATCTGAATGGGTCAAAGTTCAAAAGTAACAGGACGATCCTTCATATGACTCGTGGAATCTAGTTACAATCCATAACACGAGTCATATAAAAATACAAGGGAACATAATTTAAGGAATCCCTCATTATGACTCTTAGTATGAATTGTACCATCTTGCTACGAGTTGTACCAAGGAGGCGTGATAGTGCTATCATGTACTACGAGACTTAGTACGGATCGTACCACTTAGGTATGACTTGAATTGACTCATGGAAAAATACAGAGGATATTTTTCTTGCTTCCTTTTTCTCAAATCATACATACTAACCTTTTTCTCCATAGGTACAAGGACGTTCAAAAGAAAATCAAAGAAGAACCCGCAAAACAAGTGGGATAGAGTTAAAATAACTGCTTGGAGGGCACTGAGAGATGATCCCTCAGACTCCGATCAAAAGGGAAACACCCCTAGTGGCTCAGTGGAGGAGCACCAAGTTGAGACCTCTAACACCGATGAGCCACGGACCACTAGGGCCCAGGCCAAGGTTCAAGCTGAAGCTACAACCGCTGCTCCCCAGTCTAAAAAGGGAGCATGGGAGCTGCCCCAAGAGTCCGGGTGTGTCTCTAATGAGGAGTAAGGGTCCGAGGAGACCCAATACAGAGTTGGTGACAATGAGACCAAAAATGTGAAGGAGGCCAATGAGGAGGAAGGTAACCAAACTCCACCGCGAGAGACCGTACTGTTAGGTGGAGAGTGCTCGGTGCACAAGAGATTTATGAGCAGGGACTTCTCTCTCACCTCAAAGAATCATCTAAGGTGGAGTATACATGAAGAAACGTGGATCCTCACCAGTTCCTTGAATGAGGTTGAGAAAATGAAGAAGATTTTTAGCTTCTATAGATTCTACTGGATGGCTAGAACTCTGGAGAAATACAGTGTCGAGATGGTCTGAGAGTTCTACGCCAATTACTTGGCCACAAGGGAGCAGAAAGCAAAAGGTGGGAAAAAATTGAAAGAACAGCCCAAGCTTGAGAGTGTGATGGTTCAGGGAAAGGTAGTTGACATCTCTGAGTGAACCATTACATGGATGTTATATGGGACTCAATTTAGAGCTCCAGATATGACAACTAAGTTCGACTACTGAGTAGATGCCCTGAAAAAGGGTAAAGCATCTGGGCTACAAGGAGAGCTAGAGCCAAGTTAAATGTAGTTTGGGTTCTAGCCAAGGACAAGGAGAAAGTTGATTGGGTGGCTAGTTGAAAGCAGGTCACCAATGTTACACCCCGTAATTTCTAGCATTTAGTCAGCCTATTCGCATGTTGATTGAGAGTTTTAGAGTGTCATACGTACGAGAAAAGGGCCCGGGGAAAGGCCGATTGAGTGCCCAGTTGGGATTTCGCGAGAGGAGGCCAAACCAAGCTGCCATAGGGGCACAGTGTTACACCCCGTAGGATTCCCGACACCTAGATGGCCTATTTGCGCGTTGGTTAAGCATATTTGAAAGCCATACGTGCTAGAAAAAGGTCCGGGAAAAGATCGAACGTGAAACCTATCGGACCATCGTGGAAGGAGCCGGGGCAGAGCCCCTCCTCGATGGCACCATGTCACGGAGGCGGGGCCACCACGTTGGCTCCGTGACACGTTGGGCCTGTCCAGGCCCAAGTATATAAAGCCCCACTTCGGTTTTAAATCATTTCATACTTTAAATTTCCAGAAAATTCGCG
>JACEIK010003329.1:79915-112552 GCA_018107945.1 Datura stramonium | reverse complement strand
CGTGGTTTGGAGTCGTGGTGAATTTCTCAGTGGTGCCACGGTTAACAGGTGAAAAAAAGAAATATAGTCTATGAAGGCTCAAACTTGGGATCAAGGGATTCATGAAACTTTGGTAGGGCAATATAGGCTAAAAGTGATATAAAAAAAAAATGGCCTATAATCATATCCTAACCAACCGTCCTTCATCTATGTAAAGACCAACTAGGCGAGCTCTAGATCCACAATAACACACTGTAATAAATACTAAAACCTCACTCACACATGGTACATGAACTATTTTTACTTCACCTTTTTAGTTCATACATGTCTTAACAAGAATAACTATTATTCATAACCAAATGAAATAAAAAGATCCACAGAAATCATGCATGTTATCACAAATACATAGGAAAAATTTTGAACAAGGTCAATTTTTTCAAAAAACCCAAAACTAGTGCATTTCTATTGGCTGAGAATTCCTAAGTTACTTTCTAATCAAACAATATCACAACTAAAAAAATCCAAACACATGACGGTTCTACTAGATAGCATGCTTGAGGGAAAAGAAACACAACAAGAAAAACTCTCAGACAAACAAAATTCCCAAAAATACAAGTACACCCCATCCCCCTTTTGAAACAGTGAGCTTTGTCCCCGAAGCATAAGCTATAATAATGTAGGGAAGAGAACATACATGTGGTGCTCTAAGCACTCTTGTCATCTTGCGGATGTGGTACCTTCGCGGTAGTAGTGGCGCTAGCGGTGGCCGGCGCACTCAATGGTGTAACAACGGGGGGAGTATTTCCCCCCTCCGTGATTGTGGCCGCTTGATCGGCCTATGTAGTAGATGTGGCTGAATGTGGCTCACCCGAAGGGTCATAGCCACTGGAAAGCTTGGGTTGAGCTATTGTGGAGCCGCTTTCTCCTTTGGCTCTCTCCAGTAGCTCAGACATATGCTCGTCATGAGCCTGCATACTCTCCTCTATATCCCACTTGCGCTATTTCCTCTCCTTCTTTCACTTTTTTCTCAAAGATTTCTCACCAGCATCTTCAGTAGCTCTCTTCTTTCCTTTATCACCAGTTGCAGTCGGCTCCCAGTATGCTGCCAATTCAATATTCTCATCAAGCTTGGCATCTAGGTTGAGAAGAGTGGGGGATGATATAACTGTTGGTTGTCGTTATGAAAACTCAGCTACTTGGCTCCGAAGAGCCCCCAACTCTGTACAGAGACTGCTAGTGTATGTTTGCTCTGCCATCCACTGATTGAATATGCTCTCAAAACTGTCCAGGCGGCCATGTAAATTTTGAACTGCTGCTTCTATCACTGACTTGACCCATGGTTTGACAGTATCCATCATGGCCTGAATCTTACGCTCTGCCATGGTCAATCTCTTAGCTAGCTTTTGGAGGAAGTCCTGCGGTACCAAGATGTACCCTACTGGAGTCTGAGTTTGTACGCTGGGCAGTGGTGTAGCTAAGCTGCCAGTTCATTCTTCCAGCTTCAGCCTTCTACTTCTTATCACGGCCATCAGTACGACTCGTAGGTCCATCCTACAGATCGCACTATGGACTGCATTTTTTGCCCTGTTTTGCACACTTTTAGCTTCCTTTTTCAAATTTACGCTCTAACACCCATTTATCCTGAAATCAAAGGAAAAGTGCCTCATATCCACATAAATACACCTAAGTCCATGCTATTTTCTTAGTTTTGAGCGTCAATAATGTTGTAAATCCATAGCACATCAATATGTAAGACAGGAAATACTAATACTGAATTTAGGAAACATGTAGGAACAAACTAAAGCTACTGACTGAATATCTGATGTAACTGGGATGGTCTAAAAGACCCTCTCTGATGGTCAAGCATGTTCTAAGTCTGATTCTGATCTGAACTGAGCTAAACTGAACTCAAATGGACTGAACTATATTGAACTAGACTAACTAGTGGGAGAGTCTCTAACCAACATATAACCACATGAGCTAGACGTGGAGTCCAATATGTACACCCCACCGGTAGGACCCAATATACCTTGACAGGGTATAAAGGCATGAACTGGGTGATCACAAAAGTTTGGGCCAAACAGGCCAATAATCTGTAACTGAAATCCTACATTGGCAATGTAGTTCTGGGAACCTGGGTGTGCTATAACCCTGGTCCGCTCGGTGCTAAGTCCTACTCCTACTGTAAATCCTATTTTGGAACTACTAAGCTGATAGCTCGAAACTGGGGTCCAAGACTAGTCAAGGACATTTAGTTGAAAATACCCTGAGAGTCTTATCGGACTAGATGTTGAAGCTGGGTTCTAGACTGGACAGAGCTACTTATCTGGAAACGTCGTAACCGTCTAAGAACAAACTGTAAACTGAACTGGGGTCCTGGGGCTGGCCAGAGCTATAAATGGAATGTCATGACCGCTTAATGGACCAAATAACTGTAATTTGAGTTTGAGACTAATCACTAAGAGGCACCATTGACACCTCGAGAAAAGACTATAGTTAGACTGATCAGTTGATACTTTCTAAATAGGTTTGAAAGAGAAATTTCTATGTTCTAACTGACTAGACTACTAAGCAGCTAATAGAGAGCTCATTCATTCCGACAACACGGACAATTTCATAATATTACAAAGTTCCAAGAATTTAAGGAATCTCATATACCCAGGCTAAATCATTCTCATTAGTAGAATAATAATTCAAAAAATATTTATAATACAAATCATTAGGAAAATCAGTCCACAACATACATCGCAAGAATAGTCGGAATCTAATACGCAATAATCTGTACGCGATAATTTAGGGCTGTAAAACATCTTTTCTAGAACAGTCAACAATTTATCTACAATTTGATGGAAACCATATGAGTAATAAACATGGATAATAACTAAATTGGAATTAACGAAAACCAATGTGAAAATCTCTGCATATTCAAAAATCTCAAGGCTAAATTGATAGGGAAATTATGGGAGAAAATTGGGGAACACAAGGGAAGGACAATTCCCTTGTTGAATTCCCACATACCTAACGAAGAAGCCTGGAGAATTTGCTAGAGAATTGAAGAAGAAGGATCCGCCCTAGTTTGAAGCTCTAAACTACTCTAAGAGGAACTCTGCATTCTGTTTCTGGGAAGTTTGAGTGGGGAATGAGGAAAAGAACCCATTACCCCTACTAAAACATCTGGAACTGATGCTAAAACGACGTAGTTTAAAGTTTGGGAAAATAGGAAATTACTAAATAGCCCTTAAAAATTGTTGGGAAAAACTGTCAGGTGACCCGAACGGGTGACCTACCGAATTATGGTGACTGATCATGACTCGTGGTCACTACCGTCAGGTACACTGCCTGGGATCCTTAGTAGGTCACCACGAGGGACCTAACGAGTCGTGGTCTTTAATCACGACTCATGGTCACCAGTCATGAACCACACTGTCTCATTTTGGAGATTTAATGCTAAGTCTAGTAATGGGTCACTTAACGAGTCATCAGCACAGATAACGACTCGTTGTACTCATTCGTCAAATACACTGCTTAACTAAATATGCTCTCAACTCAAACCTGACCACGGGTGACTTAACGTGTTGCGGTCAGTGGCCATGACGCATGAAGTCTCTAGTTAGGTACACTTCCTCCATCATTTACATTATCCAGTCTTTTCCTCATGGCTCACCTAATGAGTCGTGAGGTTACTTAACGACTCGTCAGGTGGGCCGTCCTGCAATATTTTTGCAGTTTTCTAGATTTTCTAATAAGTCCCGAAATTAGATTTTGAGCTTCCGGGGTGTTACAATATCTCTCCCTTGGAAACATTCATCTTCGAATGTTAGAAAACTCATAGGAACCAGAAAAATAGAAATAAAAGTTTTCAAATACTGCTAATTTAATTCCAAAACTACCGAAATGACTACCTCCATTTCAGAGAACATAACTGAACTGAATTTTCTTTTCATACACACATCCAAAGTCAAAAAGAAAATTTATTCACATGAACTGAATTCAACAACTATTTCAGCTCTTAAAGCAAAATTTACATTTCAAGCTACAATAGAGTCTGTAGAGAACAAGTGCGGGTATTTGTCCATCATGTCCGTTTCGGCCTCCTACGTAGCTCCTTCAACCTGCTGATTTCTCCATAGGACCTTGACTGAAGCTATTTCCTTATTCCTCAATTTACGAACCTGACGATAAAGGATCTGGACTGGTACCTCCTCATAGGTGAGACTATCCTTGACTGCCACACTATCTAATGGCACCACAGAGGTTGGATCTCCAATGCACTTCTTCAAAAGTGATACATGGAAAACTAGGTGTAGAGCTGCTAGTTCTGAAGGCAACTATAGCTTATAGGCCACCTTGCCGATATGCTGTAGAATTCTATAAGGTCCTACATACCTAGGACTGAGTTTCCCCTTCTTCCCGAACCTCGTCACCGCTTTCGTGGGAAAAATTTTCAGGTATACCCAGTCATCATCTGCAAACTCCAATTCTCTTCTCCGCACATTGGCATAAAATTTCTAACGACTCTGGGTTGTTTTTAACCTTTCTCGAATGAGCTGATATTTCTGCATTGCCTTGTGAACTGAGTTTGGCCCTATCAGGGTAGCTTCACTGATTTCAAACCATCCTATAGGAGATCTACACCTTCTACCATACAATGCTTCAAACGGGGCCATCTAGATGCTGGAATGGTAGTTGTTGTTGTACGCAAATTCGATAAGAGGAAAATGGTCATCCCAATTACCCTTAAAATCAATTGAGCATTCCCTTAGCATATCTTTCAAGGTCTGAATGGTCCGCTCATCTTACCCATTGCTCTGCGGATGAAAAGCGGTGCTGAGTTTGACCTGAGTGCCTAGCCCCTTCTGAAAGGACTTCCAAAAGTGTGAGGTGAACTGTGCTCCCCTGTCCGAAATAATTGACAAGGGCGCCCCATAAAGTCTAACTAACTCCCAGATGTAAAGTTTGGCATAGTTCTCAGCTGAGCCTGTGGTTTTGACTGGGAGAAAGTGAGCTAACTTGGTCATCCGATCTACTACCACTCAGATTGAGTCATGCTACCAGCGAGTCAGAGGTAGATCTGTAATGAAGTCCATATTTACTTCTTCCCACTTCCAAGTGGGTATGCAGATATCCGAGAGTCATGCCCTTAGATATACGGTGTACTACCTTGACTTCTTTGGTAGTTCGGGCAGTGCTACAAATTCAGCGATATCCCTTTTCTTGCTGTTCGACCAGTAAATATCCCTCAGGTTGCGGTACATTTTAGTAGCACCAGGGTGAATGGAGTACGCCCAGGCTGTGTGCCTCAGCCCAATATCTTCCTTCTCTTCCACAACGTCTGCTTTAATCTTCCCTAATAAAGTACACCATCTCACCCTTGGGAGAAATCCTCGACCTCCTTTAAAGACAACTTCCTTAAGTTTATGTAGAACTGGATCTTCTTCATCTTGTAGTTGCTTCAACTACCAGGATGAATCTGACCCGCTTTGCTACTGCCCCACCTTCGACTGAGTCTACCAGGTTTGCACCCCTAATCGGGCTTGTCCGTGAACATCCCTTGCTAACTCCCTTTTCCTTCTTCTACATGAGCCCGCTGTCATAGACACTCTTAGGGCGTCAACCACTACATTGGCTTTGCTCAGGTGATACGGCACATTCATGTCATAATCCTTTGAAGTAGTTCCAACCCATCGTCTTTGTCGCGGGTTTAGGTCCTTGATCGAACACATACTAAGGCTCTTTTGATCTGTAAGCACATCCACGTGAGCCTGTATGCAAATAGTGTATCCATATTTTGCTTATTAGATACCTGCCAACTCCAGTCATGAGTTAGATAATTCCTCTCATGAACTTTGAGCTGTCTGGAGGCATAGTCTATCACTTTGCCTCCTTTGCATCGAGAATGCAACCAAGTCCAACTTTGGAAAGCATCACAATATATAACAAATCCATCATTCCTTCTTGTAGGGTCAAAGCTGGAGGCGGTAGTGAATCGGGAGTCATAAACTCCTAAAACTCTTCTCACTCATCCGACCAATTTCACCTTCTTCTAGGTTAGCTTGGTCAGAGGGGATGCTCTGGAGAGCTTAACTACAAATCGTCGGTAATAGCGACTAAGCCTAGAAAACTCCTAATTTTAGTAGGAGAGGTAGATGCAGGCCAATCTTTTATACATTTCTATCTTTTGAGGGTCTACTCATATTCCTTCTACTGAAACCACATGACCTAAGAGAATCATGGACCTTAACCAGAATTCACGTTTGATAAACTGGAAAACAGCGGCGGTCTCTGAGTGTTTAAAACACTATACTTAGGTGATCTGCATGCTCTTCCTCATTTTTGGAGTATGCGAGAGATGTAAGTCGATGAATACAATGACGAACGTATTCAGGTACTGCTTGAAGGCCCTATTCATCAAATCCATGACCCTGATGGGGCGTTCAATTAACCCAAAGGACATCACCACAAACTCGTAGTGACCATAACGAGTTCTGAATGCTATTTTTTGTATGTCACTCTCTAACTCTTAGCGATGGTACCACGACCTTAGATTGATCTTGGAGAAATAGCTGGCTCCCTAAAGTTGATTGAATAGATCATCAATTCTGGGTAGAGGGTACTTGTTCTTAACTGTGACCTTGTTTAGTTGACGGTATTCTATGCACATTCTGATTGTATTTCTTACACAAGAATAGCACTGGAGCACCCCGAGGTATAGATGTCGGGTATGATAAAACCCTTATCCGAAGATCCTTTAGGTTTGCTCCTTCAGCTCCTTAAGCTCAACCGGAGCCATTCTGTAAGGAGGGATGGAGATGAGCTGAGTGTTTGGGAGGAGATCTGTTCAAAGTCTATTTCCCATTCACCGGGAACTCTGGAGAATCTTTAGGAAACATGCAGGAACTCGGCCCGACAAGCTTGGAACTGGCTTGTATGGCCGGGGTCTCAGAGTTAGAATCTTTGACCCGAACCGGATGATATAGACATCCTTTGGAAATGATTTTCTTGTCCTTAAGTTAGGAAATGAACCTACCGTTAGGCGGCGAACTGTGTCTGTCCATTTATCTGGCTCCTTAGGAAACTAGAACTTGACAACTCTAGTTCTGCAATCTAGTGAGCACGAAGGAATGCTCAAGCAATCCATCTTTTGAGAATAGTCAGAAATCAACCATGTCTAGCTCTACAAGATTAGGGTGGAATTACTTTGTTTAGGACTGAGATTGGGAAATTTCTATACACCGGCTGGATCTAACTGACTCGCCAACTGGGGTTGAGACTGAGAATGGTTTGAGAGGACCTGGACTTATATTAGATTGAACACGCTATATAGGAGTCACGAATGAAAGAGTAGCTCCAGGATCCACAGAGGAGCATATACGTCTAGGTAGAAGGGCGTAACTTACCAATAACTACGTCAGGTGACTTACAGTCCTGACGGGAAGATAGAAACACATTAACGATTTTGGCACTGACCTCCATTTGTACACGATATGTTGCTTCTTTGAAATTTGGTCAACTTTCATTGATGATGTGGTAGATTCTGATCTTCTCGCCCTGTACGACAGGCTTTCCCTAACTTGTGTCCAAGCTTTATTCACACCCAAAGCAACCTTGGCTACCCTGTACTCTCCAGGATGTTTCTTACCGCACTTGGGGCAAGATGGACACCTATTCCCTGTCTTGGGTGCTGAGACCGGGGGTCGGATGACCCCATCCCTCCGATCTGACGGGGCCAGAAAGGTTAGGCCAGCTAAACTAGGTGCTGGGGCCTTCTATTGTTGTTGTTGTTGCTGCTGTTGCTGTGGTGATTTACCACCGCTAGATATCTTATGGCTGAAATTTGAATGTCAGTTCTTGCCCTTGTTCTTTCTCTTCGCATATCCTTTAGCTTCTCGGCCTCAATTTGCGGGCATAGACAATCGGAGCTAGACAGGTCCATGTCCTTGATCAACTTAAAGCGAGTCCTACACTCCTTGAGGACCATATTTGATACCCCACTAACCAACTTCAGCACACAGGCCTTAGCTCATTACCATCTGGAGCATACTTTGATAAACTAGTAAACTCCAGAGCATACTACTCCACTGTCCGGTAGCCATGCCGTAGGTTCATAAACTTCTGCCATCTTAGCCTCCCTCATCTCGAGGAAACACCTATCCAGGAAAGCTGTGTGGAACTCCTCCCTCCACGGTCCTGCTTCCGCAGGCCTCCCCTCCTTCCACTGCTCGCAGCAGGCCTGGGCTACCCCTTTAGTTTGGTAGGCAGCCAAGTTGTCACTCTCGAGGGGCCCGGCAATCATAATCTGGGTGATCTTTTTAATTTCATCTATGAACTCTTGTGGGTCCTCTCCCACCTTTGTTCTATGAAAATCCGGAGGATTCATTTGGGTAAAATCTCATACCAGTGATTGCTGCGGATCCATCTATGGCTATCGGAACCACCTGCTGATTCACCTGATTTGTCACAGTTTGAGCCAGTAACTAAATGGCTGCTCTAAACTCTGCAATAGAAATCGAATCATCTTGAGGAGCTACCGGGGCTGGTGGGGCAGGTCTTCTGGCATTTCTGGCCCTCCTTCCATTACCGTGTCTGGGAGGCATGGTTCATTGATATGAAGTAGAGTACGAATTAAAAGGACACTTCTGGAATTGAACTTTGGCGCATGATAAAAGAACATGAAAAAGGAATTTTCCTAATAACATCTAGTAGCCTCCTCGTCATAAGTGTGGCGCGCTTCACACCCATGAAAAGGAATCTACTCGATGAGGCTTTCAGACATTCCAAGGATACTCTAAACCTAGTGCTGCGATACCAAGTTTGTCAGCCTCCGAGTCTACACCTAGGCGTAACATGGTACTTGAAGCCACAAGTGACCCCAAGCCAACCCCTGGTCTATCATTCACTAGCATTCTGAGTAAACATGCACAGTGGAACTTAAAATAATACCATAAAATATTTAATAAAGACAATTTTGTAAGTATAAAGTTCAAACATTTAAATAATACTGATAAGTCAAAATCCTTATCTATCACGAAAGCCATCTATTTGAGGAGTTGGTGGGACAAGCCCCAACTCTAAGTCTTACTGGAATTAATAAATGACTGAAAGAAAGAAATAGTTCCCTCGGATGATGAGGACTCACACTTAAACTGCTTGAGATGGAGACTCCTAAACAACGGTGACTATCTGTCTTGAATTTGAGAACTGCGAGTGTATCATGAAATGATACAACATAAAAGTATGCATCAGTACTTTAAATGTACTGGTACAAGAAAGAAACATGTGAGATAAAGTAATAATACTAAATTTAGAAACATACAGGAAACAATTAAAGTTTGTTGTTGAATAACTAATGTAGCGGGATGTCTAAAGACCCTACCTAATGGTCAAGCATGTTGTAAGTCTGATTCTGATCTGAACTAAGCTAAACTGAACTGAACTGGACTGAATTGTATTGAACTGAATTGACTAGGTGAGTCTCTAACCGACATATAACCACTTGAGATAGACGTGGAGTCCGAGGTATACACTACATCGGTAGGACCTAATATACCTTGCCAGGGTATAAAGGCATGAACAGAATGATCACAAAAGTCTGGGCCAAATAGGCCAATAATCTGCAACTAAAATCCTATGCTGGTAATGTAGTTCTAGCAACCTGGATGCAATGGAACCCTTGATGCCTTGGAACCCTGGTCCGCTCGGTGCTAAGTCCTACTTCCACTGGAAATACTATTTTGGAACTACTAAGCTGAAAACTCGAAACTGGGGTCCAAGACTAGTCAAGGACATTTAGATGAAAGTACCATTAGAGTCTTATTAGATCAGATGCTGAAGCTAGGTTCTAGAATGGTAAGAGTTGCTTATCTAGAAACATCATAAGCGTCTAAGAACAAACTGTAACTAAAATGTGGTCTTGGGGTTGGCCAGAGCTATAACTGGAATGTCATGACCGCTTGTGGACCAAATAACTATAATTTGAGTCTGAGTCTGATAACTAAGAGGAATTTACTAACACCTCGAAAGACTATAGTCAAACTGATCGATTGACAATTTCTAAATAGTTATGAAAGAGGAAGTTATGTGACCTGGCAGCTAGATTACTAAGCAGCTAATAGAGAGCTCATTCATTCCGACAACACGGACAATTTCATAATATAGCAAGTTCCAAGAATTAAAAAGGAACCTCATCTAAACAGGCTAAATCATTTCATGGTGGAATAATAATTCAACAAATATTTATAATAGAAATTTTTTAGGAAATCAGTCCACAAAATACATCGCAAGAATAGTTGGAATTTAATACGCAATAATCTATACGCGATAATTTAGGGTTGTAAATCATCGTGGCCAGAACAGTCAATAATATATCTAAAATTTGATGGAAACCATATGAGTAATAAACATTGATTGCTCAGCTGGAATTAACGAAAACCAATGTGAAAATAATAAGCATATTCGAAAATCTCAGGGCTAAATTGATAGGGAAATTATGGGAGGAAATTGGGAACACAAGGAAGGAATTCCCTTGTTGAATTCCCACATGCGATGAAGAATCGGAGAATTTCTTGGAGCGAAGAAGAAGGATCTGCCCTAGTTTGAAGCTATGAACTGCTTTGAGAGGAACTCTGCGTTCTGTTTCTATGAAGTTTGAGTGGGGAATGATGAAAAGAATCCATTACCCCCACTAAAACATATGGAACTGATGCGAAAACGACGTAGTTTAAATCTTGGAGAATGAAATTACTAAATAGCCCTTAGAAAATCACTGGTAAAAATTGCCGAGTGACCCTAAGAGGTGACCCTAACGAATCGTGGTGACGGCCGGCACATAGTCCTCCCATCAGGTACTGCCTGGGATCCTCAGTAGGTCACCAGTAGAGACCTAACGAGTCGTGATCTTTAATCACGACTCATAGTCTGATCATGGACCACACTGTTTCATTCTGGAGATTTAATGCTAAGTCCAGTAACGGGTCACTTAATGAGTCGTCAGCACAGATAACGACTCATTGCACTCACTCATCAAATACACTGGTCAACTAAATATGCTCTCAACTTAGAACTGACCACGGGTGACTCAGGTCATGGTCGGTGGCCACGATAGTGACGTCCTCATTAGGTACACTTCCTCACTCATTTACATTATCAGTCTTATCCTCACGGCTCACCTAACGAGTCTTGAGGTTGCCAACGACTCATTAGGTTGGCCGTCCTGCAACATTTCTCTAGTTTCCAGATTTTCTGATTTAAGTCTGAAATTAGATTTTGAGCTTCCGGGGTATTATAATAACCACGTGAGTTAAACGTTGAGTCCAATGTATACACCCCACCGGTAGGACCCAATATACCTTTTCACGGTATAAAGACATAGGCCCGGGTGATCAAAAAGTTTGGGGCCAATTAGGCTAATAAATGTTGTTACCTTTCTTTGGAGACGTAGTTCTACGAACACAGATGCTTATTTGGAACCCCGCTCCTTTCAGTGCTAAGTCCTAGTCCCACTAGATAATCCTAGACTGAAGACTCATTTGATAGCTCAAAACTGGGGTCCAAGACTAGTCAGGGATATATAACTGAAAGTACCCTAAGAGTCTTATCTGACCATATTCTAAAACTGGCTTCTAGACTGGTCAGAGCTGCTTATCTAGAAGCGTCGTAACCGTCTAAGAAAAACTATAATCTGATTGGGGTCCTAAGGCTAGTCGGAGCTATCTGTCTAAGTGTCATGACTACCTAATGGACCAATAAACTGAAGTTATTTGATTCCTAATCACTGGGAAGTGATATTGACACCTCAGGAATTTCCGTAGTCAAACTTGATTAGTTGACATTATTTTGGCCAACTTTGGAGGTTCTTGAAAATGGTACGTCTGAAGCTATCATTTCTAAGTATATAAACTTTCTGATTGAAATTGTCTATCATACAGTTGGCTGAGTTTATAACATATACAAATATTATAGAAATCCCTAACTCTCAAAAGTTCAAGCAATTTTCGAGGTGATACTTATTCGGGATTATAGTTTCTATTTTCAAGAGTTAGGGCTAAAATTCACATTCAACGGAATTGACATCATTTGAATTACAACTGGTGGGAAAACATCTAAAGTAGCATAGACTAATATTCCTCAAGATTTAAACAAGGTATGATACCAATATCTTCACAATCAAAATTCCGGGCGGGCGATAGTGAGCGGGGAAGAGTTTTAGGGGACACAAGGTAAGAATAATCCCTTTGTTGAATTTCCACATACCTGACTGAAAATTTCCCAGAGAAGGATGCTTGGATCTATTGCAATGGGTGTGAAGCCCTAGTTTGGCTTGAGAGTTCTTGAGAGAAAACTACGATCGTTTCTAAAAAAAAGGTTTACGTGGGGAATGATGGGAAAACATTCAATCCCTCTAATATTTCTAAAATTTTACCTAAAACGACATAGTTTAGGGACTAAATAGGTAGGACATTACAAAATTAACCCTAGGCTAAAAGCTGAAATTTGGTCGACAGGGTCACCACGAGGACCTAACGACTCGTTACTACCACTCACCAGTCGTTACATAAATGGAAATCAAGTACACTTTCCCAAGCTTCACCTAGGACTCCTGAAGAAGGCACCTCACGAGTAGTTACTGGTGACCATGACCCGTGGTCACCATCCGTTGGCTCACTGCCTCGACCTTAAATAATAAGTCACCAACTGACAACGACTCACCTAATGAGTCGTGGTGTCCAACCACGAATAGTTTGGTCCTTCCGTCGGAGTACCTTTGCCTCCTCTCATCTCCTCTTGGACTCCCACGAGTCATACCACGACTCGTGGGCACATAACAGGTCACTTAATGACCCATCCTGTTCCTGGTGACAGATTTTCAATTTTCAAATTTTCTTATTTTAAGTTCGAGGTCTAATCTTATGAGTTTCCGGGGCATTACATTGAGTGACCCGTTGGGACCCTGTCGACCAAATTTCAGATTTATATCCTAGGGTTACTTTTATAATTTCTCAACTACTTAGTCCCTAAACTACGTCTTTTGGGTCAAATCAGGGTCTTAGAGATGGGAAACCGATCGTTTCTCTCATTCTTTTCTCATCACTCATCAGTTAAGCGTAAAGTCCTCTCAAAAGCTCGAACAGAAGTTCTAAGAGTGATTCTTCTCATATTTCTCAAGGAATTCTCTCAGGATTTCCATCACTATGTATGTGGGAATTCAACAAGGGGAATAACTCTTCCCTTGTGTCCCCAAAATTCTTTTTTATCTCTTTTATCAGTTCCCCAATCACTGAAACTATCGTATGTTGAGAAATTATTAGTCAGACTTTGTTTAATTCATGTGAAGCCAACTACTTTATGATAATTGTAGATATTTTCCACCAGTTTTTGATTGTATTGGTGCTTGTTCCTGTAAAGTAAATCCTAGCCCTAGCTCTTTTCAGATACGAAAACTAGAATCTTACAATAGTGCTTAAATATCAAAATTTTTTCTTGGTTCATCGGTGTTGGGGACTACCATGTTGTTAGTTGTATTGAGACTCAGTAAGAGTATTGTCAGTTTAATCAGTCTAAATTTTAGAATATCCAGTGTTAGTCTGAAATGTCAGCTGATTAGTTTGAATACAAAAATACTCGAGGTGTCAGTAGTACCTTCCGGTTATTAGAAATAATCCCGGTATCAATTTTGTGGTTTCTTTGGCGGTCATGACACTTTCAGACAATAAGCTCTGACAAGCCTTAGGACCCCAGTTTCAAAATTACAGTTTGTTCTTTATAAGGTTACGACGCTTCCAGATAAGCAGCTCTGACCATTCTTAGAGACAGTTACAAAATCCGATTTGATAAGACTCTCACGGTGCTTCCAGATATGTATTGCTGACTAGTCTTGGGCCCCAGTTTCGAGATATCAACATAGTATACAGTCTAGGACTGTCCATTGGGAGTAGGACTTAGCACCGAGCAGACCAGGGTTCCAGTGCACCCAGGTTCCCAGAACTACATTGCCACAGTAAGTTATTTTTATTTGCCTCATGGCCCCAGACCTGTGATCACCCAGTTCATGCCTTTATACCCTAGCAGGTATATTGGGTCTACCAATGGGGTGTATACATCAGACTCACGTCTGACTCAAGTGGTTATATGTCGGTAGACTCCACGTCTAGCTCACGTGGTTATATGTCGGTTATAGACTCTCCTACTAGTCAGCTCAGTTCAGTCTTAGATTAGTCAGTTCATATCAGTTCAATGTAGTATCTCAGATTTAGGGCATGTCCTTGACCATCAGACAGGGTCTTTTAGACCATCTCAGTTTATTACAATTATTCCATTTCAGCAGTTTCAATTGGTCATTGCATGTATTTTCGGTTCAGCATTTTGTTCCTTGTGTATGGTTTGTCTCACTTACTCAGTACATTCAAAGTATTGATGCATACCTTTTATGCCGTATCGTTTTATGATATAGCTACAGGTTCTCAAACACAACACTGTTAGCCGACGTCGCTCGGACTTTCCCAACGGCATCAGTGGTGAGTCCTCATATTTCAAGGACGAAGATTATTTCTTTTAGTTCTTGTCTTTTATTTAGACTTGGATTTAGCTGGGAGCTTGTCCCAGCAACTCATTACTTGTAGTTGGCTTTCAGACGTAGACATGGTTTTCAGACTTTTAGCTTTGTTTCAGATATTTTAAAACTTTATGATTCAGCTTCATTTTCATAAATGCTATGTATTTTACTTTAAAGCTTCTCGCTATATAGGTATTTTTTACTCAGAATACCAGTGTATGATAGACTGGAGGTTGACTTGGGATTAATTATAACTCCAAGTACCATGTCTCGTCCAGGGTGTAGACTCGGGGCGTGAAAAACTTTGTATCAGAGCGCTAGATTTAGAGTATCCTCTGATGTCTAAAATCTGCATCGAGTAGAGTCCCTTTCATGGGTGTGAAGCGTGTCACACTTATAATGGGGAGGCTATGAGATGTTATTAGGAAAACTCCCTTTTTTTCATACTCTATCGTGTGTTGAAATTCAATTCAAGAATCGTTCTCCTAACTCATGCTCTATTTCATTTCAGTGAATTATTCCTCCTCACATGGTAACGGAAGAAAGGCCGGTAATGCTCACCGACCTGCCCCATCAGCTCCAACAGCCCCTCAGGACGACTCAGTATCCACCGCAGAGTTTAGGGCGGCTATGCAGCTGCTCAATCAGACAGTTACCAACCAAGTGAACTAGTAGGTGGTTGCGATCAACAATAATGGGTCCGCAGCAGTGGGCCCAGTGCATGACTTCACTTGGATGGACCTTCCAGATTTCCATCGATCTAAGGTGGGAGAGGACCCATAAGAGTTTGTGGATGAGATTAGAAAGATCACCCAGATTATGAGTATTAGTTCCTCGGAGAGTGCCAATTTGGCTGCTTACCAGCTGAAAGGGGTAGCCCAGATCTGGTACGAGCAATGGAAGGAGGGGAGGCCAGTGGGAGCAAGATCGGCGGGATGGGAGGAGTTCACTATATCCTTCCTATACAGATTCTTCCCTCGGGAGCTCAGGGAGGCGAAAGTGGCAAAGTTCATGAATCTGAAACAAGGACACAGGACAGTAGAAGAATATGCACTGGAGTTCACCAGGTTGTCTAAGTATGCTCCAGAGATGGTAGTCGAGCCGAGGGCTCGCATGCTGAAGTTTTTGAATGGAGTTTTCAATTTGGTCCTTAAAGAGTGCATGACAACAATGCTTATCAAGGACATCGATCTCTCTAGCATCATAGTTCATGCCCAGTAAATTGAGGTAGAAAAATTATAAGATTTGGAGCGAGAGAGCAGACGGGAAAGAAACAGCCATTCAGATTATGGCTATTAGAGATCTGGCAGTAGTAGCCTCCCACAGCAGCAACAACAGAGGGCTCCAGCACTCAGTTCAGCCAGCGCCCCTACTTTTCGATCCCGCAAGGATCGGAGAGGTGGAGCATCTAGCTCTCAGTCCCAGAGCTCCAGTGCCAGCAATCGCTATCCAGCTTGCCCTAAGTGTGGAAAGAACCATCTAGGAGAGTGTCTTTAGGGTCAATAGGGTTGTTTTGGTTGTGGAAAGCTCGAACATCGGCTTAAGGAATGCCCGTCAGCAAGACAGGAAAGGTCACAATCCACTACTTTAGTATCTCCAGCAGGCTGAGCAGCTCAGCAAGCCAACACTTCAGGTACATATGGCGGCCAGCGCCAAAACCTTTTTTATGTGTTATCTTCTCGTCAGGATTAGAAGAGCTTACCTTACGTGGTTACGGGTATGTTACGCCTTTTTCATCTAGATGTGTATGACCTACTAGATGCAGGATCCATAATTTCATTCTTGACTCTCTATGTAGTAGTTTAGTTCTATATCAGTCCAGAGGTCCTCTCAGAACCATTCTCAGTCTTCACCCAAGTTGGCGAGTCAGTTAGAGCCAGCCGAGTGTATAGAAACTGCCCGTCGCAATCCTCAATAAAGTCATTCCAGCCGACCTTGTAGAGTCAGACATGGTTGATTTCAACCTCATTCTCAGCATGGATTGGTTACACTCCAGTTATGCCTCAGTCGACTGCAAAACTAGGGTCATCAGGTTTTTGTTCCCTAATGAGCCAACTCTAGAATCGATAGGGAGTAGTTCAGCGCTTAAGGGTAGGTTTATTTCCTACCTTAAGTCAAAAAATCTTATCTCCAAAGGGTGCATTTACCATCCAGTTCAGGTCAAAGGTTCCATCTCTGAGACCCCAGCTATCCAGTTAGTCCCAGTTGTCAGCGAGTTCTTTGATGTGTTTCCCAAAGATCTTTTCGGAGTCCCTCCTGAGCGGGAAATAGAATTCAGTATAGACCTTCTCCCAGATACTTAGTCCATCTCCATCCCTCCTTACAGAATGGTTCCATTTAAGCTTAAGGAGTTGAAGGAGCATCTAAAAGACCTTCTTGATAAGGTTTTACAGACCTAGCATCTCTCCTTGGGGTGCTCCAGTACTATTCATGCGGAAGAAAGACAGTACCCTCAGAATGTGCATCGATTACTGTCAGTTGAACAAGGTTACACTCAAGAACAGGTATCTCGTACCCAAGATTAATGACTTGTTCGACCAATTCAGGAGCCAACTTTTTCTCCAAAGTAGATCTCAAGTCGGGGTATCAACAGCTAAGGGTTAAAGAGTGACATACCAAAAATATCTTTCAAGAATCGGTATAGTCACTAAGAGTTCATGGTTATATGCTTTGGACTCATAAATGCCCCTGCAGCCTTTATGGACCTGATAAACAGAGTCTTCAAGTAGTATCTGGATATGTTCGTCATTGTGTTTATTGACAACCTTCTGGTATACTCCAAAAATGAGGAAGAGCATGCTAATCATCTAAGGATAGTTCTTCAGACACTTAGAGATCGCTCGTTGTTTGCCTAGTTCAGAAAATGCAGATTTTGGTTGAAATCTATGACTTTCCTAGGTCATGTGGTATCGAGTGAGGGTATTCAGGTTGATACTCAAAAGAAAGAAGTAGCGAAATACTTGCCCAGACTTACCTCCCCAACCGAAATCAGAAGTTTCTTGGGTCTAGCCGGTTATTACCAATTCTTTGTGGAAGACTTTACCTCAGTAGAATCCCTTGACTAGGCTGACTCAGAAGAAGGTGAAATTTTAGTGGTCAGATGCCTGTGAGAAGAGTTTTCAGGAGTTAAAAGCTCGACTCACTACTGTTCCAGTGTTGACCCTGTCAGAAGGATCAAATTAGTCTGTAGTGTATTGTGACGCTGCCAGAGTTGGACTCAATTGCGTTCTGATGCAGCAGGGCAAGGTGATAGCCTACGCCTCCAGAAAGCTCAAGTTTCATGAAAAGAATTATCCGAATCATTACCTAGAGTTAGCAGCGGTGGTGTTTGCATTGAAAATATGGAGACACTACATGTATGGGGCTCACATGGATGTTTTAACTGATCATAAGAGCCTTCAGTATGCGTTTAGTCAGAAAGACCTAAATCTTCGTCAGGAAAGGTGGTTAGAGATACTGAAGGACTATGACATGAGCGTGTTATATCACCCAGGCAAAGACAATGTAGTGGCAAATGCCCTGAGCAAATTGTCGATGGGGAGCGTGGCTCCTATTGAGGAAGGCAAAAAGGAGCTGGCAAAGGATATCCACAGATTAGCTCGGTTGGGAGTACAATTGGTTGATACAGCTGAGAGCGGAGTAGTTGTACAAAATGGATCAGATTCCTCGTTAGTAGTTAATGTTAAGTCAAGGCAGGATGAAGATCCAATACTGCTTAAATTGAAGGAGGCGGTTCTTAGAAGGGAAGTGGAGGCTTTCTCCCAAGGGGGAGATATTGTACTCAGTTACCAGGGTAGGTTGTGCGTACCGAATATGGGTGATTTGAGACAACATATGCTGGATGAAGCACACAGTTCGAGATATTCCATCCATCCCGGTTCTACTAAGATGTACCGTGGTTTACGATATATTTACTGGTGGAACTGCATGAAGAGAGACATCACTGGATTTGTAGCTAAGTGCCCGAACTGCCAGCAAGCCAAGGTAGAACACCAGAGATTAGGAGGTATGACTCAAGAAATTAGCATACCCACATGGAAGTGGGAAGAAGTGAATATGGATTTTATTACAGGTCTACCTCAGACTCGTCGGCAGCATGATGCAATCTAGGTAATAGTAGACTGGATAACTAAGTCAACACACTTCCTCCCAGTTAAAAAAAGATTCAGCCGAGGACTATACTAGGATGTATATCCGGGAGTTATTAAGACTTCATGGGGTGCCCTTATCCATTATCTCAGACAGAGGTACCCAGTCCACCTTTTACTTTTGGAAGTCCTTTAAGAAGGGACTTGGTACCCAGGTCAAGCTCAACACATCTTTTCACTCGCAGACAGATGGACAAGCTGAGTGGACAATTCAGACCCTATAAGACATGTTGAGAGCGTGTGTGATCAATTTCAAGGGCAGTTGGGATGATCACTTTCCTCTCATCAAGTTTGCATACAACAACAGCTACCACTCCAGTATCCAAATGGCCTTGTTTGAGGAATGGCATGGTAGAAGGTGCAGATCTCCTATCAGGTGGTTTGAGGTTGGTGAATCTACTCTAATTTGGCCAGACTCGGTTTATGAAGATATATAAAAAGTACAGCTTATCCGAGAAAGATTGAATACAGCTCAAAGCCGTCAGAAATCGTATGCTGATGTGAGGAGAAGAGAAATAGAGTTTGCAGTGGATGACTGGGTTTATCAAAAAATTTCACCAATGAATCGGGTGATGAGATTTGGGAAGAAAGGAAAGCTCAGTCCGAGATATGTAGAACCCTACAGAATTCTGAAATGGATTGTCACGGTAGCTTATGAGATGGAATTACCTTCAAAGTTGGCATCTATGCACCAAGTATTCCATGTGTCACTATTGAAGAAGTGCATCGGTGATCCAACTTTAGTTGTACCATTGGACAGTGTGGGAGTGAAGGACAGTCTCTTGTACGAAGATGTCCTAGTTCAGATCCTTGATTGTCAGGTTCATAAGGAGGTATCTTTGGTCAAAGTCTTGTGGATAAATTAGCATGTAGAAGAAACTATATGGGAAGCCGAAGTAGAAATGATTGCTAGATACCCACACTAGTTCCCTTCCAGTTCAATTCTGGCATCAGGAACTAAATTCCTCCTCAGTACTCTGTTCATTTCCGTACTCATCAAATCTATTTAGTTTTTCTATGTGCATTTCAGTTGCATTAGCTCTATTTGTAGGGTCAAGCAAATTCGGAGTCAATTACATCTTCAGAAACCAGCTCATAGTCTCAGTCTAGAAATCTCAGCTCTTTTCCTAGTTTTACTACATATTTAGTCTTCATTCGAGGCCAAAACTTTCCTAGACCAAACTTAGACATTTCTAGAAAAAATGCAGCAAAAAAGCTAGAAAAAAATTTCTCAAAACGACTAAGACAACGAGTCGTGGTCAGCTCCAACGACTCATTGTGTTAGTCGTGGTCACCAGGTCTTTTCCACATGGGAAAAAATGAGACAAGGAATGACCCGTTCTGTGAAATGAGTCGTCCTGTCAGTCTTGGTTTCCCCTAGCCCAGAAATCCTTCCCAGGAACCCACGACTCAACTAATGAGTCGTTGTCAGAAACAACGACCTATTGTGAGAGCCGTCAATTGAAGTGTCTGAAATCCCCCTTCAAGTGAAGACAAGAGGAAACAACCACTTTTTGTTTCCCCCAACAATATTTGTCAGCACCGTTGTTTCAACTTAGGAATTGTCAAAAAATATCCCTCCGTTGAACCTAACGACTGGACAAGATGACCTGTTGGTTCAACCAATGATTCGTTATGTCACCTGTTTCTTGGCCTTCTAGTTTTCCTTTCCCAGTGACCACGAAAAGAACCAACGACCCGCTAGTTCATCCAATGAGTCGTGGTGACCCCCTTTGCCAGGTCCAGTGACTTCTAGTCCCAGGCAGTGGAACTAATAAGATGTCCCAACGAGTCGTGGTCTCAACCAATGACTGGTTGAGTAACCTGTTGGGACCTTGTCGACCAAATTTCATATTTAAATCCTAGGGTTACTTTTGTAATTTTCCACCTACTTATTCCCTAAACTATGTTGTTTTGGGCCAAATCTGGGGTTTTAGATGGGGAAATCGACGGTTTCTCTCATTCTTTTCTCATCACTCATCAGTTAAGCGTAAAGCCCCTCTCAAAAAAGCTCAGAGCAGAAGTTAGAAAGAGTGATTCTTCTCATATTTCTCAAGAAATTCTCTCAAGGATTTCCATCACCAGGTATATGGGAATTCAACAAGGGAATAGTTCTTCCCTTGTGTCCCCAAAATTCTTCCTATTTTCTTTATCAGTTCTAGCCCTGAAACTATCATATGTTGAGAAATTATTTGTCAGACTTTGTTTAATTCATGTGAAATATTATTTTATGATAATTGTATATATTTTCCACCAGTTTGTGACTGTATTTGTGCTTGTCCATGTAAAGAAAATCCTAGCCCTAGCTCTTGAATGTAGAAAACTAGAATCTTGCAATAGTGCTTAAATATCAACGTTTTGCTTGATTATATTAGTGTTGGGGACTCCCATGTTTTTAGTTGTTTTGAGACTCAATCAAATTATTGTCAATTCAGTTTCAGTCAAAATGTTAGAATATCCAGTGTTAGTCAGAAATGTCAGTTGATTAGTTTGACTACAAAAATTTTTGAGGTGCCAGTAGTGCCTCCCAGTTATTAGAAATAGTCCCAATATTAGTTTTAGTGGTTCTTTAGGCAGTCTTGACACTTTCAGATAAGAAGCTCTGACCAGCCTTAGGACCCAACTTCAGAATTGTAGTTTGTTCTTTAAACGGTTACGACGCTTCAGATAAGCAGCTATGACAAGTCTTAAAACCCAGTTATAGAATCTGGTCTGATAAGGCTCTCAGGGTGCTTCCAGATAGGTATTCCTGACTAGTCTTGGGCCCCAATTTTGAGCTATTAGCTTAGTACATAGTCTAGGACTGTCCAGTGGGAGTAGGACTTAGCACCCAGCAGACTAGGGTTACAAAGCACCCAGGTTCCCAGAACTACGTCGCCACCGTAGGTTATTTTTATTGGCCTCATGGACCCAGACTTGTGATCATCCAGTTCATGCCTTTATTCCCTAGAAAGGTATATTGGGTCCTACCGATGGAGTGTATACATCAGACTCCATGTCTAGCTGACGTGGTTATACGTCGGTTATAAACTCTCCCACCAGTCAGCTCAATTCAGTCTCAGATTAGTCAGTTTAGATCAGGTTAGTGTAGTATCTCAGATTTAGGGCATGTCCTTGACTATCAGACAGGGTCTTTTAAACCATCTCAGTTTATTATAGTTATTCCATTTCAGCAGTTTCAGTTGGTCATTGCATGTCTTTTCAGTTCAGCATTTTGTTCCTTGTGTATGATTTCTCTCACTTACTCAGTACATTCAAAGTATCGATACATACCTTTTATGTTGTATCATTTTATGATACACTGTAGGTTCTCCGACATAGCACCATTAGCCAACCTCGCTCAGACTTTCCCAGCAACATCAATGGTGAGTCCTCATATTTCGAGGACGAAGATTATTTCTTTCAGTTCTTTTCTTTTATTTAGACTTGGAGTTAGCTGGGGGCTTGTCCCAGCAACTCATTAGTTGTTGTTGGTTTTCAGACATAGACATGGTTTTCATACTTTTTGCTTTGTTTCAGATGTTTTTAAACTTTATGATTCAACTTTTTTTTCATAAATGTTATATATTTTACTTTAAAGCTTCCGCTATATAAGTATGTTTTACTCAGAATGCCAGTGTATGATAGAATAGGCGTTGACTTAGGGTTACTTGTAACTTCAAGTACCGTGTCCTGTCCAGGGTGTATACTCGGGGCATGACAAATTAGCTATGAGAAAATCCATTTATTATTTTATGTAGTATTAGTTATGCATGGTTTAGTTATTCATGTATTATTTATTCAACTTTCTATCCTTCATAAGTGATGGTTTGTAACTGTATTAGTTTTTCATTTATTCCAGTAGGAGCAGATAAGCTAAGGTCACAGTCGATTATGGGTCGAGGCCAGGGTCAATGCAGAGTTGTCATTTTGGACCGAGCTACACCTTACATCTTCGCCTTGTGAGATCAATAGACTACAGAGCCTTCAAGGGGCAATGCATCGGGTATATATTTATGTTGATTATTATATTGATATGGGTCTATCTTTACCTTGGTAGGTCCAGGGTTCCATTGTGTCATTATGTTATTTTATGATACAACCTATAAATTCTTTTATTGTGTGAGCTTAGTTGTGTTGCAATAACTCTTAGAACTACATAATGCATATTGTTGATATTTGGGGATGAATATTTCTAAGGGAGAAGGATATAACACCCCGTTTGTTGAGACTAATTTAATCATTAGGTTTTGGATGTACAAGTCTAGTGTTATTGTTACACTTTGTATATAGAGGAAAGGTCGAGGGTTAATATCGTGTGTGAAATATCAAACTTTGGATAAAAATCAGAAAGGCTAGAAACTAGGGCTAGCACTAAGTGGGCATGATAGCTGTCACGCATAGCGCTAGGAAAAATTGGCAGATCTATATATGACTTCTAGACCAATTCTAAATCATTTTATTCAACCATAAAGTGGTGGAAAACCTTAAAGGATCCTATCATCTTGCTAAATTGAAGGAAAATCATGATCTAAGATCATTTCTGTGCCTAGATCATCATAGCTATCGTGAGGATCGTGTTTTGGTTGTGTTTTTGGGAAGTTTGGTGGCTGCCTTTTATTTTTTGGCTTGGTAAACCTTCTCGACCCTTGGTTTATAGTTAGTTATAGTAGTTGTGAATCCTTAGACACTAATAGATTGTTGTTTCAAAGTTTCTATATTCAAATCAATATAAATCTTATCAATTAAGTATCCTACGTGTTGTTTCTTGTCTGATTATTGTAGCTTCATTTTATGGGGTTGAGGGATGTTTTGAGGAAATACCTTTTGGTGCTTGTAGAGTGAGTTTTGTCTAAGTGCAGGCTCATCAAAGTTAAGGTATGTTAAGGCTTTCCTTTTCTCTTCTTGGTATGTTTTCGTAAATTCCAACTCAATGTTGTTGTTGTGCATGTTGGGCTGTTTGGAAACCTAGAAAACATGCTATGAACACCTTGTTTGGGTTGCTGGTTTATTTCATCTTAGAGTAAATATTTAATAGTTCTTTCAAGTACCAGGTTAGTCTATTCTGGTAGGTTGATGGAATGATAGGATACGTAGGACTTGAATTTTATTGTGATATTGATTGGTTATTTGTTGATTGTATTATGGGATGTTATTGATACATACATACCTACATATATATATATATGTATGTATATGTATGTATTTATGTATATCAGGTTTGTGTGTCATCTGGTGTATGATATTCGTTACCTTTGGGTCTTAGCTGTACCCATGGTTGTAATGTTTTCTCTGGAAAAAGGGTCAAGTCCGAGGATTAGCCAACTAGAGTTTCCTATGAAGTCTGCTTCGAAATAGTCGAGCTTGTGATTGGATGAGGGATTTATTCTAGCTTGTGTTGTGACTAGTGTATGGTTGTGATGTCTTGTCCAACGCACTAGTATTCGTACTTGCGAGGGTATGGTTGTAACGTCTTCTCTAGTGCACTTGGGCTTATACGTATGTTAGACCTATAAGATCATGAGGCATTTCCCTGGCAAGGTTGGACTGTTGATTATCTATTTTACTATTGTTTGATATACTTGTTATGTCACTTGTATTAATATTGTTTTGATTAGCTATGAATTGAATACATGGGTTGGTGGAGGCCATGGTTACTGGGTGACTTTGTCATGACCCTAGTCTATACCCTAAACGCGACATGGTGCCTAGAGAAACAAGTTTCTCCAAGCTAACTCATGGCATGACATATTTCTAACATGATATAAGATTATAAAGAACTGAGTGAAAACTAATTGAATTTATTAAACAAGGACTTATAAATAACGAGATATACTAAATTTAAACTTATGGATAAACACTGAGTCACAAAGCAGAAAATACTACTACCCTATTTGAAAGCCTCTGCTAACTAATGAGCTACTAGGACAAGTCCCTAGCTAACTCCAAAGTCTGAAACTAAACCAAGGAAAAAGACAACAAAATAAAAAGAAAATAACTCCAGTCCCCAAAAGTTGAGAACTCACCACTGACAGCTGCTGAAGGGCACCGGAACAAGTCTAACTGTGGTGTTGCATTTGAGTACCTGAATCTATATCATAAATTATATAGCACAAATAGTATTCAATCAGTAATTTGAATGTACTAAGTATGTGAGATATGTAATGTATAATTGAAGTGTAAAACATGCTAGTGAATCTAAAAAGTATAACTGAACTGATGTACCACGACCTTATTTTAATGCATAATTACTAAAAATAACATGACAATCTAAAAATACTGAAAGTACAAGTAAAATTGATTTCATGGTCATGTACATGCATTAACAACTAAAATTGTGATTGTAGCTGAAGACTGTAACTGTACTGTGGAGAGTCTATTAATCGACATATAACCACATGAGCTAAACATGGAGTTCGATGTATATGCTCCATTGATAGGACCCAATATACCTTGTCAGGTATAAAGGCATGGATAATTTGATCACTAACTGATGCCCATTCTACCTAAAATTTTAGGTGCCACGTAGTTCTGAGACCTGGTCGCACTGAACACCGGCCTACTCGATTCTTAGTAGTACGCTCAACTGATAAGTTACTGACTATTTACTAGTAGTATCCTAATAGCTTGAAAATTGGTGCCCTAAGACTAAGTCAGAACTACTTTATCTAAAAGTGCTCTGAGAGTCTATAGGACCTAATAATACTAATATTATTGATAAAACTGATAATACTAAGTTGTACTATAAAGCATGCATAGTGAAATCATGAGAAAATCATATGTTCTTGAAAGACCAAGTTATTCTGACACAATGCTAAATAAAGGAGCTGACCTTTCACGACCCGAGTTGAGACCCTGGACCAAGACACGAGACCTAGAATCACGACTAACTATGACACATACATAGCATGATTTGAGAGTATAACTAAGTGAAATTAAAGTATAAACATAATATAAGCGGAAGTTTGGAACATATAGCATAAAAACATAAGGAAAGACTAATGGTCAACAATACTGATCATCTACTACATAACTGTTTGAAAGCCTCTATATGGAAAATGAGATAATGGGACAACACCCCTAGCTCACTATGTCTGAATCTACAATCAATTAAAGCATAAATTGATAAATGTCCTCAGAAGATGAGGACTCACCAAGACTGGGACAGAGCTGGACTGAGAAGGAGAGAACTAGCAACAGGATGAGATGGATCACCCCAACCTATATCATGAGATGATATACCTAGAGTATGCAGTCAATACTTTTGAATGTACTAAGTATGTAAGATAAGTAAAATATTCTAGAAAAATCAATAAAGAGATCCTGAATGTTGGATAGTATAAAACATAAGATGTTGGTCATAAACTATACATAAGGGCTCAAAGCTTCCAAGACTACAACATCAAGCTGAATATGATTGTTTTCACAAAGAAAATCTTGTAAAGTATGTTCTGAGCCAAAATACCATAAGTTGTAATATCATAAGGCATGGATATAATATTATATAAAAATTAAAGAATAATGGAAGCTTCTTATAACTGACATACCCCACGTGAGCATACATAGAGCCCAACTTGTAAAACCTTAGTTGAGAAGGGTGTTCATACCTTGCCAGGGTAGAACCATGAAAAGGAGTGATATCACTCATGGGTGGCCTATTCGTTCATGGGAGACACTCTCCTGGAGAATTCTATCATCGTTAGGTTAGCACGTAATTCTGAGACCCGAGTACGCTAGAACTCTGGACTACTCGGTGCTAAATACTACTCCCAAATCATATATAGTGCTCATATCATATGATGAAACATGGGTTTACATGGCTAATTTAAATCATGAAATTCATAACATGTTATTATACGTGAGCTAGCCATGAAAATAGTGCCGAAGATAGGCCATGATACATAGACTTGAATTTTGTGAAAATCATGCATAATGGGGTAAAATCACCATATCTTGTAAATCATAGATTCATGAGGAATTCTAGTAGAAAACATGCTTCATAGAATTTCATGCAATTTGAGTCTAACACTAGAAGTTTATAAAATCATACTTAAGACTTGAAATATATAGATTCATGAGGGATTTTATATGGGACATGTAACCGTAATCATGGAAACATAAATTAAATTACAAGGAGACTGCTTTAAGGGAAGCACATGAAAGAATTCATCGATAACAAGTTTGGCCCTAGATTTTTGAAAATTAGGCGTGGGAGGTGGGAATCATGAATTCAACTTGAAAAGGTCATGAGGGTGGAAGAAATCCCCCATTCATGGCCCTACATACCTGGGTTGAATGATTTCTAAGCTTTTCTTTAAGACTCAAGAAGATTGGAAGAGAATTTGATGAAGAACCTTAGCCTTGATCTTGCGAGAGAATTTCAAATCTACTGTAGTTATGAGAGAATAAAGACTTAGGCTAGGTGAAACCCCTTAAAACACTCTTTAAGAAACCCAAAATGATGTCACTTAGGGGCTAGAAGCTTAGGAAGTTACAAAAATACCCCTGGGAAAATGATTTAAAAACCAACCCCTCAGCTGCAACGACCTATCGAATGAGTCGTTGTCAGACTTAACGAGTTGTTGAATCCACCCATTGGTTTTGGAGTACTTCTGTTACTCTACTGCTTCCTTGACCAACGGCTAGACAGTATGAGTCATTACATGCTACAATGACTCATCACTCCTCTCATTGTCACCACTATCACACCTGTCCTGATTCTTAAATCCTTCCAACGGGTCAATATCACGGGTCGTCACATGCCCCAGTGAGTCGTGGTATCTTTCTGTTGTCTCTGAACAAAATTTGACCCCTTTTTGAACTCCACTTAACGATTCCTTAGGACTACCCGTTACATGAACTAACAAGTCATCACTTGACTCATTGTTTCTGGGAAGCTTTAATTGAGGCCTTACAACGACGCATACAATGGATCATTTTTCCTCACAACAACTCGTTCTTTGAGTCGTTCTGTGACTCAAGTGCCATTTACTGTTGAAAGTATTGGGTCTGATCTTAGGGAATTTTAGGTTGTTACATGATCCTTAAAAAATCATGCTAATATCAAAATATGGGATACACTATGAAATTTAGAGTAGAATCATGATACATTATATTTTTAAGAACCATAAGAGCCTGGAAATTCAGAGAAACCAAGAGAGATAATACATTGAATGAATATCCTAAGGCATGATTTCTAGAAAATTGAATTTGCTTAGATTTTTGAAATAATTGGGACATAAAGGTGAAAGAAAACCCTTGTTGAAGTCCCACATACTTGGAGTTGAAGAATCCCTAGCTAGAACCTTGAACTTGAAGCTCTTGGAGAAGAACCCTAACCTTGGCTTGAGAGGATTTGACACTCCTTCCATATGTTTCTAATAGTGTAGGAGGAAATGAGAGGGGAATGTTGATTGTTTCCCTTTAATCTCCTTCCAAAATATCCCAAAAAATATAGTTTAGGAATAAAAATATGGGAAGTTACGAAAATACCCTTAAAAATTATACAGGGAAAACTACCTGTCTAGTACCACGAGTCGTACCATGACTCCTGGTAACTGACCACGACACATGATGACCTCTCCTGGTCAATGGAGTAAGGTTGACTAGTCTCAATCTCTTTTCTCTTGACCAGAAAGCATGATCCATACTACAATATCACGATTCCTAGGTACTATTCGTGGTTATCAGGGCCATTTTGGTTGCTCTCTAATCTTCATCCCACAGACTGATACCACAACCCATACTACCTCACCACAGGTCATATTGTGACTCATAGTCATTGAATGAATCCTGAATAATTCTCTAAACCACACACTACGACTCCTTACCACATACTGTACCTTCATACCACGGCTCGTTGTATGGTCTGTACTGAGAGAAGGATTCAATTTTCCTGCTGATTTCTACTTCAAATCTAGGGCCTATTCTTGGAAACTTTTGGGGTGTTACATTATTTTCCCATTGAAACATTCATCCTCAAATAGAGACTAAATAAAGCTGAAAAGATAGGAAAAAAGTTACAATGTCAATACCGAATGTTATAGACTAAATATTGATGGAGTGACTAACTCCGAACAGAGACACATTTGCCGAACTAATTTCATGAAACATGCATGCATTCTAAAACATGAAAGCGGCTAAGGGACATGAAACTGGATAGAATACTAAGGAGGAAACTATTACCTCAAGCTGGCTGAAGTGGATGGAAAGATGTGAGGGTAATTCACCATCATGTCTGTCTTTGCTTCCCAAGTAGCTCCCTTTTAAACGTTGGTTCCTCCAAAGAACTTTCACTTATACGACTTCCTTGCTGCTCATCTTACGAACCTGATGGTCAAAAATCTCAATTGGGACCTCTTCGTAAGAGAGACTATCTTTCACTCCCAGATTTTCCAAAGGTACAACGGAGGTCGGATCACTAATGTACTTTTCCAACAGAGACACATGAAAAACTGGATACACCAATGCTAACTCTTTAGGCTAGTCCAACTCAAGGACTACCTTGCCAAAGTGTTTAAGAATATTATAAGGGCCAAAATATCTGGTATTGAGTTTTTATTTATCACCAAACATCATCACCCCTTTCATGGGTAAAATTTTCAAGTAGGCCCAATCATTAACTACAGACTCTAGCTGCCATCTCCTCACATCTGCATATGATTTCTAACAACTTTAAGTTTTTTTCATCCTTTCTCTTATAAGCTAAACTTTCTTCATAGCCTCATAAACTAAATCAGGACCGATCAGGAAAACTTCACCAACCTCAAACCAGCCTATAGGAGATCTACACCTCCTACCATAAAACGCCTTAAATAGAGCCATCTAAATGCTGGAGTGGTAGTTGTTACTGTAGGCAAACTCGATGAGAGGCAAGTGATCATCCCAATTACCTTTAAAATCAATCACACAATCTCTCAACAATTCCTCCAAAGACTGAATGGTCTGCTCAACCTGACCATCTATCTGCGGGTGGAAAGCTGTGCAAAGGTTAACCTGAGTACCAAGGCCTTTCTTAAACGATCTTAAAAATTGTGAGCTAAATTGAGTACCCCTATCAGAAATGATGGACAAAGGGACTTTGTGCAATTTGACCAACTCTCGAATGTAAAGTTTAGCATAATCCTCAGCTGAATCTGTTGTCTTAACTGGCCGAAAATATGCTGACTCAGTCATTTAGTCTACAATCACCCAATAGAATCATGTTGTCGGCGCGTACGAGATAAACCTGTAGTGAAGTCCATGTTTATCTCTTTCCACTTACAAGTAGGGATGTTGATATCCTGAATCATACCTCCCAATCTCTTGTGCTCAACCTTGACCTATTGAAATTTGGACACTTAGCCACAAATTCTACAATATACTTCTACATGCCATTCCACCAACAGACTTCCCGTAGATCACAATACATCTTGGTGGCATTTGGGTAGATAGAGTATCAAGAGTAGTGGGCATTTATTAAGATCCACTATATCAAATCCTCCATATCCGTAACACATAATCTACCCTAATAGCGGAGCACATCACCTCCCCCTTTGGAGAATGCTTCCACCTCTTTCTTGAGGATAGGTTCCTTCAACTTAAGCAATATTGGATCATCATCTTGCTTTTCTTTAACATCCATCACAAGAGAAGACTCCTAACCATTCTAAAACTACAACTCCACCTTCCACTGAATCAACCAGACAAACTCCCAAATGAGCCATCTTGTAAACATCTCTAACCAGCTCTTTCTTATCATCCTCAATATGGAAACCACTATTCATCGATAATATGCTGAGGGCATCGACCACTACATTGGTTTTTCCCAGATGGTACAAGACACTCATATCGTAGTCCTTCAACAACTCAAGCTATCTCCTCTGATGAAGATTCAAATCCTTCTGACTGAACACATACTGTAGGCTTTTATGGTTAGTAAACACGTCTACATGAACACTATAAAGGTAGTGCCCAAATATTTAAGGAAAAAACTACCACTACCATCTCAAGATCGTGGGTTGGGTAATTCTTCTCATGAGCCTTGAGCTGTCTGGAAGCATAGGCTAAAAATTTACCATGTTGCATCAAAACGTAACCAAGGCCAATTCTGGAGACATCACAATAGATCACTAACCCATATGAACTTTCTAGTATCGTCAAAAATGGGTCAGTAATGAGTCGAGTCTTGAACTCCTGAAAACTCTTCCCACAAGCATCAAACTACTGGAACTTGACTTTTTTCTAACTCAATCTAGACATTAAAGAGGCAATAGAGGAAAAGCCTTCCATAAATCGTCTGTAAAAACCGGCTAAACCCAAGAAACTCCTAATGTCTAATGGAGAGGTGGGTTTCGGCCAGTTCTTAATTGCTTCAATCTTTTGAGGATCAACCTGAATACCCTCATTGGAGATGACATGACCAAGGAATGTTACTGATTTTAACTAGAATTCGCACTTATTGAACTTAGCGTATAATGGAGGTCCTTGAGAGTCTGCAAGACTATCCTCAAATGGTCTGCATGCTCATCCTTACTCCAAGAATAGACAAGGATGTCATCTATAAAGACAATGACAAACATGTCCAAATACTATTTGAACACCTTGTTTATCACGTTTATAAAAGCTACAAGAGCATTCTTTAGTCCAAAATACATAATAACAAATTCATAGTGACCATACCGAGTTCTAAAGGCTATCTTCAAAATGTAATATTCTCTAACTCTGAGCTGATGATAGTCGGATTTGAGGTCTATCTTGAAAGAAACTGGCACCATGGAGCTGATCGAACAAGTCATCAGTCTTAGGGATATGATACTTATTCTTGACAATGACTTTATTCAACTGGCGGTAATCGATGCACATCTTGAGGGAACTATACTTTTTACACAAGAGCAGAACTTGAGCACCCTATGGAGAGATGAAGCCTTTGTATAAATGGTCTGTCGGTTGATATTTCAACTCCTTAAGCTCAGCTAAATTCATTGATGGAGCAATTGAGATAGGTTGGGCATTTGGGAGAAGGTCTATTTCAAAATCGATTTCCCGTTCGAGAGGGACTTCGGGAAGATCTTCGAAAAACACTACTGTGAACTTATTTACGACTGGAACTAATTGAATGGTTGGGGCTTCAGAACTGGAATCCCTGACCCAAACTAAATGATAGATACAACCCTTAGAAATAATTTTCCTAGCCTTGAGGTGAGAGACAAGCTGACCTTTAGGCGTTGTGGTACTACCCTTCCATTCTAGGGCTGGTTTATTGGGAAACTGAAACCTAACGACTCTACTTCTGCATTCAACTGAGTCATAACAAGAGTGTAACCAGTCTATGCCAAAAATGATTTCAAAATTATCCTTATCTAACTCTACTAGAGTGACATGATGTCTTTTTGTAAAATTGTAACTGGGCAATTTCTGTATACCCATCAGCCATAACTGACTCACCAACAGGAGTAGAGACTAGAAAGGGTTCTAAGAGAATTTCTAGACTAACATCAAATTGTACTACGATATAGAATTCATGAAATAAAATGTAGCTCCTAGATCTAATAATGCATAAACATCAATCTAGAAGAGTCATAACATATAGGTGACTACGTCAAGTGATTTCTACTATTCTTCATGGGATGATAGGGCATAGAAACGATTTTGATGCTGGCCACCCCCTGTACCAGGAGTAGTATCTTGTTGATCTAGGCAACCTGAAGGAGCGAATGAAGTATTGGACTGAGTCTTTTGACATTCGATTGAACGACAATCTTTTAAGCATGGCCCAACTGACCACATCCAAAACAACCCTCATTGCCAAGATGGTACTTATCAGGATGATTCTTACCACACTTAGGACATGCTGGAAAGGTGCGCCTGATAAAGATCAGGGGCATATTTATATGCCAAATTGATACTCAAATGCACCGCTTTTGCCTTGTTTATCCAACAATGTGTGTACATTCTCATGTAAATTGTAGGGAAGTGTGATTTTATACTAACCAACATGATTAG
>JACEIK010003329.1:0-18814 GCA_018107945.1 Datura stramonium | reverse complement strand
ATGCTATTTTGCCCGAGATCGATTCACACCCATGAAAAGGACTCTACTCAATGCGGCTGTCACACATTCCGAGGATACTCTAAAACTAGGGCTATGATACCAAGTTTGTCACGCCCTCAGACTACACCCTGGATGTAACACGGTACTTGAAGTCACAAGTGACCCCAAGTCAACCGCTGGTCTATCATACACTGGTATTCTGAGTAAAATAATATATATATAGCAAAAGCTTTGAAATAACAGCATAAGAGC
This sequence comes from Datura stramonium, assembly GCA_018107945.1. Taxonomy (NCBI): domain Eukaryota; kingdom Viridiplantae; phylum Streptophyta; class Magnoliopsida; order Solanales; family Solanaceae; genus Datura; species Datura stramonium. The sequence goes on along the minus strand of JACEIK010003329.1, from coordinate 18,562 downwards.
ATTTGGGAAAAATAATCTAGAAGAAAACATTAAAATTTAAAACGTTTGAAGTCTGAAATTAACTCTGTGTCTGAAAGCCTTGTAACTAATGAGTTATTGGGACAAGCCCCAAGCTAACTCTAAGTCTAAATAAAAATAATAACTCACCTAAAAGAAAGTAAAAAAAAGACCCTCGAATGATGAGGACTCACACTTCAGCTGCAGCGGAGGAGGATCTGAATCGCAACGACTAACAATGTTGAGTCTGGGAACCTGCAGCTGTATCATGAAATGATACAACATAAAAGTATGTGTTAGTTCTTTGAATGTACTCGGTATGTGGGAGAAAACATATTAGAATATAAAGTCTGAACTGAAATGACACGCAATGACCAACAGGTAAGCTGAACTGAACTACTGATGTAAACAGAAATGGTCAAGATGACTCTGTCTGATGGTAAAAGACATTCCCTAAGTCTGAAATACAGAGACTGAGAGACCACGCCGAACTGATCTGAACTGAACTAAACTGTCAAATACTGAGACTGGACTAAACCGACTAAGGGAGAGTCTCTAACCGACATATAACCACGTGAGCTAGACGTGGAGTCTGATGTATACACCCCACCAGTAGGACCCAACATATCTTGCCAGGGTATAAAGGCATGAACTGGGTGATCACAAAAGTTAGGGGCCAATCAGACCAAGTAATACTGTAACCTAAGCTGGCAACGTAGTTTTGGGAACCTGGGTGTGCTGGAACCTCGGCCTGCTCGGTGCTAAGTCCTACTCCCACTAGAAAACCTAAATTGAACTACTAGGCTGATAGCTCGAAACTGGGGTCCAAGACTATCCAGGGGATTATAACTGAAATTGCCCTAAGAGCCTTATCGGACCAGATTCTTAAATAGAGTTCTAGACTGTTCAAAGCTGCTTATCTGGAAGCGTCGTAACCGTCTAAGAAAAACTGTAAACTGAACTAGGTCTTGAGGATGGTCAAAGCTATATATATACATACATATATACATATATATATATATAAGTCTGATTTTGGTAACTAGGAGGCACCACTAACACCTCGGGAGAAGACTGAAGTCAAACTGATCAGTTGACACTTTCTTAATAGAGCTGAAGAGGTTCTACGTTCTAACTGAACTAAACTACTAAGCAGCCAATAAAGAACACAACTTATTCCAACAACACGGAAATTTCAGAATATGATGAAATTTCAAGAATTTAAAGGGATTTTATCCAACAAGGGAAAAATCATTCTCCTCAATGGAATAATTGCTCATATATATATATAATAAAAATTACTAGGATATTCTACCCAAAATATACTTTGCAAAATAGATGGAATTTAATATGCAATAGTCTTTAATGGAAAATTTAGGGCTACAAATCATCTTGGCAAGAACAACAACAATTTACTTATAAATTGATGAGATCATATGAGTAATAAACATGGATAATAACCCAATTGAAATTAATGAAAATCAACATGAAAATCTCTTCATATTCGAATGTAATACCCCGGAAAGGCCAAAGAATAGACCCGAGAGTTGAATTTGAAAAGTGCAGAAAAATTGGCAAAATATCACAAGACGGGTGACCCTACTCATGGTAGGCTACCACGAGTCGTCCAAATCAGTCGTGGAATGGGGATTCTGGGGAGTAGTGGTGACAATGGACGGTGTAACGACTCATTATTAGGAACAACGAGTCATTTTTACCAGTCGTTAGAAGGACTGAGCTTAGGCTGAGGGAGAAACAACGGGGCATCCCACGATTCGTGGTGAGGAGGAAAGACCCGTTGTTTTAATTCATTGCTTGAGGGTTGAGGTTTCCAGTGTGGACAACGGATTGAGAAGACGACCTATTGGAAGCCACCACGAGTCATGGTGACGCTCGTAGTGAGGAAGCCAGATTTGGTCAAGGACTTGACAACGGTCGAAGTAACGACCTATGGTTCGAAGTAACGACTTGTCCTGTCGAGTCGTTGGAAGGATCTGAGATGTGTTATGAGGAAGTGGACCTAACGACTCGATACCACGAGTCATGGTTTGTTGCATTTACTCATTGGGTCGGTCGTTGGTTCGTCCGAAAGAGTTTTCAGGGAAATAATTTTAAGAGAATTTTTGACTTTTCCATGCTTTGAGACCCTAAACTACGTTGTTTTGTGTATCTTCTGGGTGGGTTAAGGTGGGATAAGTCCCCAATGCATACCTATTCCCATGTAGGGGCTTTAGAGAGGTTTTAGGGAGATTCAAGGCCTTCTCTTCCAAGTTTCCACCAATTTCGTTGTGGGTATTCAAGGAACATTGAAATCAGTCGACTTCCAGGTATGCAGGGTTTAGAATGAGTTAATCCTTTCACACCCATGCCCAAATTTTGATTAAATCATGAATTCTCCTACTCAAGTTCTATGGAGTTTTACCCAAATGAATGAAAATGTGATTTCTCTTTATGGTTATGATTTAATTGAGTTTTAACAATTGAATTATGAACGATGGGCAGGTTTTATATTATTTTCTTCAAAATCGTGTTTTAAATCTAAAATGCCCATTTGATTCAGGTTCATGAAAGTTATGATTTATGATGAATATTTAACATTTTGAGGTTATTGATGATGGAAAAACATGATTTCAAGCTACCCATGTTTATGAGCATATTTTCCAAAGAATTGAGTATGTTAAAGTATTGGGCAATGCCCACATGTTGAAGAATGATTTACGATTTATGAAACGCATTATATGATTTATCGATTTATGATGTTGGCTAATAAAAAGGGCCTTGATTATTGGATAAGAAGGTCTTAAAGGGGATCAATGATGATAACTGTTATATCTTAGCCAATGAATTTTAATGCATGATGTTATTGATTTATGTATGAGCCTATACGCCTATTTTTGGGAGCTGTGTCTAGCACCGAGAAACCCCGGCATTCAAAGGACTACGTCGGTGTCTCTTAACCACATTCCACCGTGGATTTATAATGATATATTGTATTGATAATGATCCCCTTAAATGTGAAATCACGCCTAATGCACGAAACTCGCCTGGCAAGCCAAGGTCGGCTCTACCCGCTTGAGTGAGATAGTTGGGGCATCATAAAAGGCTCTATCATGATTGTGTCGGTTATGATGAGTCCTCCCATTGTTACACATGTTTTATTCATTGTTATGTTTATGTTGTGGATCAAGTTATGTTTTCATAAATTTTACTTATGATTATGAAAATGAATGATTATGAATGATTTGAAAGCCTTTGAGTTTTATGTTTTGTTACAAAGATTTGATGTAAGCATTATGTCCTTATCTTATATTACTTATGAGTTTTTTTACTTATAAATGTCCATTTTACTTATCTTGAATACTCGGTACATTCCACGTACTGACCACATACTTTCTATGATGTCTCGTTTCATGATACAGGGTCCGGATCTCAGGCTCATCCTCATCCTTAGTCCATCTTAGCTTATGTTCTCAACTTATTGGTGAGTCCCCATGTTCCGAGGGCTGTTTGAAAGACTTTTATGCTATCTTACGTTTCAGTATTTTTCGGGTTAGTTGGAGATGTTATCCCATCAACCCATTGTATATAGTAGAGGTTTTCAGATTATGTGTAGTATTCAGCTTCTGTGCATGTCTAGTATTTTCTAATGTTATGCTATGATCACGTTTCCGCTATGTGTTTATGATTATCATTCCACTTATTCAAATGAGATTAGTTGTATGCATGAGCCATGGGTCGATTTGGGGTCCCTCGGGGTCCCTTCTCCCGAATCTACGATCCGGGTGTACGTTCGGGTCATGAAAAACTTGGTATCAGAGCAATAGGTTTGAAGTGTCCTAGGGTGTCTGAAAGCCACGTTAAGTAAAGTCTTTTTCATGTATGTGAAGCGTGCCACACCTATGGCGAAGAGGCTACGAGACATTTAGAAGATGTTCCCTTCCTTCATGATTCTACCTCATGACATGCGTTTAACTCTCCCTCCCTTCCTCTAACTCGTGTTATATGCATGTGCAGAAACATGTCTTCTCAGAACAATGATGGAAGTCAGCCAGCACCACCAACTCCACTGGATTCCATGCAGGTTACATATGCAGAGCTCGGAGCCGCTCTTAGAGTGTTGATGAGAGTTATGATCACCCAACCTGGCCAGCGGGCTATCGCATCGGTGAACCCTATCGGGGAAGTAGAAGCTATTGGGACTCAAGGACTCATGAAGGAGAGCCCACCAGAGGTTGGTAACTCGAGTGTGGTTGGGAAGTATAGAGGGGGAAGGAGGGAGAACAAGGCCCAGGGACGAAGACCTTGAGGGGTCCCAACAAGGGTCGAGTAGGGGGAGTCACTCTCAAATCCATTAGAAGTCTCAAGCCCAAGCTCGGGGATACAAGCCCCAGGTAAGAAAGATTACTTACCTAACTTGCGGGCGTTGCGGATAGCACCGACAAGGAGAAAGCTTGGCAGGTTCAAATATTTGCTTTTATTGTGGCCAACTCAGTCATAAACATAGGGATTGCGTTGCAACCAAGCGGGATGGTCAAAAAGGTCGTGCTCTGAATCTCTCTCCAATAGTTCCAGCAAGTCGACCACTTTCACAGCACAGGGTGTCTAGAGCGAGTGGTGGTTGACCTCAGATGTACATCTCAGGTACGTTATAAGCTTTTCCATCAAACCTACCCCGATTTCTAGTTTCGAGAGCCTACTGTACAAGGTACGAGATTCCTGTATGCATCTTAGTATGAGATATATTTTGTGGGAGGTAGGCGATGGCTAAGAATATGAAATATTCAGCGATAGCTTTGGTGGTGAATGAGCAGTCTGGAGCAAGTAATATTAGTGCAACTTTAACAAAGGGTCCTAGAGCCCTAGAATGATAGCTCTACTCTAAGAGAGAGATGGTAAGTGAAGGGTCATGTCGGGTCTTAAGTTTTAGCAAAGAAGTTCTAGAGATAGTACCTAGGGATAGTCAACCCATTCTCATTTAGATGTTTCTCTCGTATGTCGCTTGATGTTACGCTCAACCCATGCCTACGTTCAGAACTGTAAGATGATAGGCAACCCCGCCAGTCAGCAATTCCAACATTACTCCATGACTCCATAAAATTCAGCTTCACATCATGACCCTTATTGCATATGTGAGCTCATATCCCTTAGTACGCTCAGCTTTATAAACTCCGTCCTTAAGGTCTGCCTTATCGGCTCATGAGAATCGTGCTATATCAGGTACATGCCTAGCTTGGATTCCTTGAATGATTCTTTCTCATGATTTATTTACTCTAGGCTCTATGGGTGTTCCCCATGATGAAAATTATAGTTAAGATGTGTACATCCAGGATAACTCCCTACACCTACTATAGGTGCCAGGCATGTAGAAGTTCAGAGAGTGCAACGATTAGCCAAAACCTAGAAGTGCAACAACCCACATGGTCATTTCGTGATTTTGACCTATTTCCCTAGTTTGAACATTTTCGTATCTGTAATTCGCTACGTATGACTTGCGGGGACGGATGAAACAATTTCCAAGATGATCTAGTGAAGATTGGGTAAGATTCTTGGTTTTTAGGAAGTCTGAAGTTTGAGAGGTTTGACCAAAGTCAACATTTCAAGTTAACGAGCTCGAATTTGGGTTCTGAAAGTTCTGATAGTACTAGATGGTTATTTATGACTTAGTTGGGTAGTTGCGTGGGGCTCGAGGTGATTTGGGAGTAAAATGGACTTTTGGTTAATCGGGAACTTTAAGGAAGTTGAGTTTGACCATGGTCAAATTTCGATAGAAACAACCTCATATCGGTGGTTTGATGATCCCAACAGGTCTGAAGTATGTCTCACGGTTGAATTGCATATTTGGGTTGAGTCCGAAGGATTCTAGATGATATTCGGGTGGATTTGAACGTTTTGTGTTTTTAGCATGATTCTAAGTATAAGGTGTGGTTTCATAGTTTAGGATGGGCCGGGAATTTTTTATTGATAACCGAGGGAAAAGCTAGGTAAGGTGAGGATCCTATCTTAGTAATGTCGAAGGAGGTCGTTCAAATTAGAAGGTAGAGGTTGTTCCAAAGGGGGAGATGGGGTACTTCAATAACAGGGTAGTTGGGATGATCATTGCCTCCTACTGAGTTGCTGACAATAACAGTTACTATGCCAGCATTAGGATGGCTTCGTTTGAGGCTCTCTACAAGCAGCAATGAAAATCCCCCATCGCTAAAGTCGGAAAGTGTTTTGCACTTAAGGTTGTTGAGTACTNTTGAGGCTCTCTACAAGCAGCAATGAAAATCCCCCATCGGATGGTTCAAGGTTGGAGAGGCAACAATGATAGGGCCAAATTTAGTTCATGAAGCTATGGAGGAGGTCCAAATAATAAGGGAAGGAGTGAAAACAGCCCCTAGCCGCCAAAAGTCTTATGTGATCTTGAGTTGAGGCTGACGATTGGGCATTTTTGAAAGTATTCTCCCATGAAGGGAGTGATGCGATTTGGAAAGAAGGGGAGACTTAGTCCCTATGATGTTGGTCCCTACCGTGTTGTGAGAAGAGTTGGTAAAGTGGCATATGAGTTGGACTTGCCTTCCGAGTTAGCTTTAGTTCATCTCGTGTTTCATGTATCACTCGTGAAAAGTGCTTGGGCGATCCAACTCTAGTAGTCCCGGTAGACAGCGTTAGTGCAAAGGATAGCCTCAACTATGAAGAAATTCTGGTGAAAATCTTAGATCGTCAATTACGTAAGCTAAGGAACAAAGAAGTAGCTTCAGTTAAAGTATTATGGAGGAATCAACATGTTGAGGGAGCTACGTGGGAAGCGGAAGCGGATATGATGGCTAGATATCCATGTTTGTTCTCTACCGGCTTAGTTCCGACTTGAGGTATGAGTTTTTCCCTATGACTCTATTTAGTTTTCACGATTCTATCCATGTGCGCAAGTTTGATTTATGTTATGATGAATGTATGTGAGGTCTGAATTTGGTGCAACTATGTGGATCTCCTCAGAGGTAGCCATTCCGTGAATCTTTGCGTTAAAATGAATGGTATTGAATATGGTGAATTGTATGTCTCTGTTGCTACTTGTTTCCTAAATTTGAGGATGAATGTCCCCAAGGGGGAGATATTGTAATACCCTAGAAAGGCCTAAGAATAGACCCGGGTGTTGAATTTAAAAATTGCAGAAAAAGTGGAAAAATATCACAGGATGGGTGACCCTACGACTCGTGGTAGGGTACCACGAGTCGTCAATAGTAGTCGTGGAATGGTGGTTCAGGGGAGAAGTGGTGACAACAGACGGTGTAACGACTCGTTGTCAGGAACAATGATTCGTTGTTACCAGTCGTTAGAAGGACTAAGCTTAGGCTGAGGGAGAAACAATGGGGCATCGCACGATTCGTGATGAGGAGAAACGACCCGTTGTTTCAAGTCATTGCTTGAGGGTTGAGGTTTCAAGTGCAGACAACGGATTGAGACCATGACCTGTTGGAATCCACCAAGAGTTGTGGTGAGGCTCGTAATGAGGAAGCCAGATTTGGTGAAGGAGTTGACGACGGTCGAAGTAATGACCTGTGGTTCGAAATAACGACTCATTCTAATGAGTCGTGGGAAGGATTTGAGATGTGTTATGAGGCAGTGGACCCAATGACTCTATACCACGAATCGTGGTTTGTTGCAATGACCCGTTGGGTCGGTCGTTGGTTCGTCCGGAATAGTTTTCAGGGAAATAATTTTAAGGGCATTTTTGAATTTTTCATGCTTTGAGACCCTAAACTACGTCGTTTTGTGTATCTTCTGAGTGGGTTATGGTGGGATAACTCCCCAATCCATACCCATTCCCATGCAAGGGCTTTAGAGAGGTTTTAGGGAGATTCAGGGCCTTTTCCTCCAAGTTTTCACCAATTTCTTGTGGGTATTCAAGGAACATTGAAATCAGTCCATTTCCAGGTATGTAGGGTTTAGAATGGGTTAATCCTTTCACACCCATGCACAAATTATGATTAAATCATGAATTCTCCTACTCAAGTTCTATGGGGCTTTCCCAAATGCATGAAAATGTGATTTCTCTTTTTTGCGTATGATTTAATTGAGTTTTAATGATTGAATTATGAATGACGGGCAGGTTTCATATTATTTTCTTCATAATCTTGTTTTAATCTTTTAAAATCTAAACTGCCCATTTGATGAAGGTTCATGAAAGTTTTGATTTATGATGAATATTCAATATTTTGAGGTTATTGATGATGGAAAAACATGATTTCAAGTTACCTGTGTTTATGAGCATATTTTCCAAAGAATTGAGTATGTTAAAGTATTGGGCAATGCCCACATATTGAAGAATGATTTTTGATTTATGAAACGAATTACATGATTTATCGATTTATGATGTTGGCCAATGAAAAAGGACTTGATTCTTGGCTAAGCAGGTTTTAAAGGTGATCCATGATGACAAATGTTATATCTTAGCCAATGAATTTTAATGCATGATGTTATTGATTTATGTATGAGCCTATATGCATGTTTTTGAGAGCCGTGTCTAGCACCGAGCAGCCTGATGTTCAAAGGACTACGCCAGTTTCTCATAACCACGTTCCATCGTGGGTTTTTAATGATATATTGTATTGATAATGATACCCTCAAATGTGATATCACGTCTAATGCACGACCCTCGCCTGGCAAGCCAGGGTCGGCTCTGCCCACTTGAGTGAGATAGTTGGGGCGTCATTAAAGGCTCTATCATGATGGTGTTGGTTATGATGAGTCTCCCATTGTTCTGCATGTTTTATGCATTGTTATGTTTATGTTTTGCCTCAAGTTATGTTTGATAAAGTTTACTTATGATTATGAAAATGAATGATTATGAATGATTTGAAAGCCTTGAGACTTATATTTTATTACAAAGATTTGATGAAAGCATGATGTCCTTCTCTTATATTACTTATGAGTTTTGTTTTACTTATAAATGTCCGTTTTACTTACCTTGCATACTCGGTATATTCCACGTTCTCGATATATTCCACGTACTGACTGCATACTTTCTATGTTGTATTGTTTCATGATGCAAGGTCGAGATCTCAGGCTCATCCTCATCCTTAGTCCATCTCAACTGACGTTCTCAACTTATTGGTGAGTCCTCATGTTCCGAGGGCCGTTTGACATACTTTTATGTTATCATACGTTTCAATATTGTCGGGTTAGTTGGGGATGTTGTCCCATCAACCCATCGTATGTAGTAGAGGCTTTCATACTATGTGTAGTATTCAGCTTATGTGTACGTCTAGTATTTTCTAATGTTATGCTATGATCATGTTTCTGCTATATGTTTATGATTATCATTCCTCTTATTCAAATGAGATTAGTTGTATGCATGAGCCATGGGTTGACTTGGGGTCCCTCGGGGTCCCTTGTCCCGTGTCTATGATCTGGGTGTACGTTCGGGTCTTGACATCGAAAATCTCAGGGTTAAGTTGATAGGGAAATTATGGGAGGATATTGGGGGACACAAGGGAAGGACAATTCTCTTATTGAACTCCCACATGCCTTGCTAAAAATTCCCTGAAGAAGACCTAAACTGCTGTGATGAAGGAAGAACCCTAAGCTTGCTTGAAGGATTCTTTAAAGGAGAACTTACCGTGAATTTCTGTAAACTGGAAGTGGGAATGAGGAATGAACCATTTTTCCCCACTAAAAGGTATAAAATTATTACTAAAACGACGTAGTTTTAAGCTTGGGAGAGTAGGAAATTACTAAATAACTCTTAGAAATTCACTGGAAAAATCTGCAAGGTGACCCTAACGAGTCGTGGTGGCTGACCATGACTCGTGGTCACTTTCGTCAAGTACACTGCCTAGGCTCCTCAGTAGGTCACCATGAGGGACCTAACAAGTCGTGGTCACTGACCATGACTCGTTGCCACCAGTTGTGGACCACACTATCTCACTTCTGAAGATTAAAGGTTAAGTTTGATAACGAGTCAGTTAACGAGTCGTTGCCACTGACGACGACTCGTCGTGACACTCATTAGGTACACTGGCCAAAATCTTACTAGGGCTGGTAACGGGGGACATAACGAGTCGTTAATGGGGACAACGACTCGTTGCCCCCACCCATCAAGTAGACTGTCCCACTTATTAATTTCTTGACCAGGCCTGAAAATGAGTGACTCAATGGGTCGTGATTAGTGACCACGACTCGTGAAGTCGCTCGTTGGGTATACTGTCTCCCTTCTTATAATTCTGAAGCCTCATTCTCACGGCTCACCTAACGAGTCGTTTGGTCACTTAACGACCCGTTAGGTGAGTCATCCTGTAGCTTTTCTGTAGCTTTTTTAGATATCCTAATTTAAATCCCGAAATTAGATTTTGAGTTTTTGGGGCATTACAATTAGCATCAATCAACAATAACTCAAGGATCTAATTCTTGTTTAATCGGTTTACCTAGATAGGCTGAAGTCCAATTGGAAAAACGCAATTGGGTAGAAGACAGTCTTTTTTCATTTGATAAAATTGAGGTAGATGAAACCATTGGTGTTATTGAAAGATACCCATTGGTTACATAAGTGATTGGTTGCATGATCATCAATAGATCATTCTCAATTTGCCCATATTGAATGATTTAGGGGGATCGATCCAAAATTAGGGTTACTTTCCTAGTATTTCTCATTATTTCTTACAATCTTAAGCACTTAAATTAATTAGTTATATCTATATTTTTCCTAACCCTAATTTGAATCGCATCTAAACTCTCAAATATGAATTGAAAAGTTCTAGATAGTTTGGGTCTACCAAAGTCCCTATAGATTTGACCCTGATTCTTAGTTGGGTATTATATTTGTATTGACTGCGTACACTTTCTAAATGGAGTGGATTTGAGCGATGATCAAATTTATGGCTTCTTTGCCTGGGACTTTGGCATAGGCCCTATTTGGTATTTTCAATTTAGTTTATTTTATTAGATCTTTTCTTTCACTTTTTCTTTGGTTTGTTGTTTGAAGAAAAGCACCTACCACAGAGAGAGGTAGACAATGTATTTGCGGAGGTCAACAATGAGGTTGACTATGAAAACACAATTGTTCCACGTAGGGTCAATACGACATCTTTTCAAAATAGACGGTATCATATACACTATGCTTAAAGCGAAAGGCTAATTTCATAAGTCTACTGACAATGACCCTCACCAACACCTGAAGAACTTCTTGGAGGTGTGCAACCTCCACAAAGAACAACGTCTCCAATGATTCTATTCAGCTAAAGGTTTTCAAATACTCATTGGCCGGGGAAGCTAGAGAGTGGTTGCACAGGTATCCTCCAAATTTGATCCATACATGGCAAAAGCTTGTAAATGTATTCCTCAAAAAATGGTTCTCGCCAAGTAAAAAGGTGGAGTGGTGATGTAAGATCTTTTATTTCTAATAGCTCTTTAGAGAGCAACTGTTTGAAGCTTGGAAACATTTCAAGCAGTGTATAACTAGGGCTCCCAACCAAAGTTTCCCTGAACATATTTTGGTTGAAAATTTCTACATAATCTTAGACCCGTTGACGTAGTCTGTTGCAAACTATGAATCTAGGGGATGCTTCATAGACAAGACTTTTAACTAGATTGCCATTATTTTAGATCATATTATAAAGCACAACCACGCATGGCATAGGAGAGACTAGAGTGGCGGGCTAATGTCACGACCCGAGTCTACACTCTAGATGCAACACGATGCCTAAAGCCACAAGTGATCCCAAGCTAACCCATGGCATAACACAATTCTATCATAACATTAACTAATCAAATATAACTAAGTGAAAGCTAACTGAAAAATTACTAAGAAGAAGAAAGGACAAGGTCTGATAACAACACTGAATCAAAAGCTAAAACTAACACTGCATTATTTGAAAGCCTCTACTAATCTGATAAGTTACTGGGACAAACCCCCAGCTAACTCCAAATATCTAAAACTAGAAATAATACTGAAATATGGAAAACATAACTCCCATCCTCGGAAGATGAGGACTCGCCACTGTCAACTGATAGAGTCTGGAGCGTGTCTAATCGCGGGACTGAGTCTGAAAACCTGGATCTATATCATAAAATGATATAGCACATAAAGTATGCATTTAGTACTTGGAATATACTGAGTATATAGGAAATGTAAATAGAACTAGAAACATACTAGTATACAGAGATCGAGACTGAGCTGAATACATGACTAAATACATAACTGAGGTGAAGTACAATGACCCTATCTGAGAATTCATAGATACTGGTATAATATGTTCGTTGAAAACATTTAATAAATATAAGTAAATCTAGTTTGAGGGTAATGTACATGTACTGAAGATCAAATTTGAAATGATAAACTGATATTATAACTGAAATATCTATACTGAAACTGAAACTGAGCTATAATGTGGGAGAGACTATTAACTGACAAACTCCACTGTGAGCCTCATGGAGCCCGACCTGTAATCCTGGTTGGAAGGGTGTTCATACCTTGCCAAGGGTAAGAACTCTGACTGGCATGATATCACTCTAAAATAGGGGAGACAATCTCTAATGATGATGACCCCTGTTTGCACCTATTGAGGCAAGGGAGACACTTTCAAAATAACAAGGATCTCATATTCCTCGGGCTAAGGAAAACATTCTCTGATATTGAGGATCCCTTATCCTATGGTGGCACGTAGTTTTGAGACCTGGGTCTGTTGAACCTTTGCTTGCTCGGTGCTAAGCACCACTCCCAATTGAACATAAGAATACCTGTAAACTGATAAATTTGAAATTGAGGTCCTAAGATTTGTCGGGACCACTTCCCCTATCAAATATCCCGAGAGCCTAAAGAACTATGAACATGCTATTACTGAGGGCTCAAAACTGATATTCTAAGTTTGGTCAGGGCTACTCTCTAATAACGAGAGACCTGAAAGTCTGAAGGAACTAAGGTTCCAGAACACTCAGGGACACTTTCTAATAACAAGAGACTTGAGAGTCTAAAGAACCATGCACATAATGATTATTCTGAATTCATAAAATTCATAGACTCAAATCATATTTTAAATCTTATGTTACTGAAATCATGGTAAAGTCATTTATGTCTAACGGATCATGTTTTGAAAACCAATTCTAAGTCAAGGTTCAGTCTTAGAAATCATGCTATTACATATCATAGACATAATTCATGAATTTGAGAAGGAAGTCCTAAGCATACATGGCTATTGATCATAGGAATTTGAAGGACAATTAGGGCCCCGACCTNAAGTTGAATTATATACATGGCTATTGATCATAGGAATTTGAAGGACAATATTAACATAAGAGAATTCGTACATAGAATCGTAACCTTAGGATATGCTTTCTAGAATTTAAGGATTTTAGGGTTTAGGAAAACAACATAGTTAGAACACAAGGATGAAAAAAGATCCTAGTTGAAGAATTTCCTTAATGATGTTGAAGCTTGCAGCACCTTGAGAGAAACCCTAGGTCTTGAGTCTTGAGAAGAAAAGGGGAGAAGATGAACCTATGGTGTTTTGTGAAGAATGAGGGAATAGACTAGGGAAAACTCCTTTCATTCAACCCTTAGGATCCCCAAAATGAAAATACTTAGGAGTTAAAAAAATAGGAAATTATCTTTATACCTTGGGAAAACGTTTCAAAAATTTGCCCGACAGTGACCACAATCCACACAATGAGTCGTTGGTTGACTTCACAACTTGTTGGATCCATCTGTTACTTCTGGAGTGTCTTGCTACCTTTCTAATTCTCATACAACGTCATCTATCACGACTCATTACTGGGTACCACGAGTCATCCTATGACTTGTGGTTAATGGCCATGCCTTACATTCCCTCTGATTCTCCAACCAACGATTGGATGGGTCTAGTTGTTACTTTCCACGATGACTCATCACTCCTCTTACTGTCACCACATTCTCAATTGCTCATTTTCTAAAACTTTTCCAATAGGTCCATACCACGAGTTGTTACTCATCCCAACGGGTCGTTATACCCTTCCATTGTCACTGAACCAAATTTTGAATCTTTTTGAACTCCACTTAATGACTCATCAGGACGATCCGTTACTTGATGTAATGAGTCGTTACTTCACTCCTTAGTTCTGGACTGTTGTCTCACGACGAGGCACATAACGGGTCATTGTTCCCCACAATGACTCGTTCCTTGAGTCGTCCTGTGGTCAAAATATCTACTGACTATCTACCACGAGTCTAACCACGACTTGTGGTAACTTCTAATGGGTCATTCTATGACTCATTCTGAGGCAAAAATTTCTAGTTGTTGCTGGTTCTCACTGAATTCTATTCCAACTCTGGGGTCTGATCTTGGGAACTTTTGGGGTGTTACAGCTAAATATGGTAACTCCTTCGTTTTCTCACTTGACAAAGGAGAACCAATATCTTGATCGACTGATGGCGTCCATGGCCACTAATATAGCCCTACTTAGCAAAAAGTTGATTGAGGTAGAGGTTAAAAAGGTGTATGTGATTGAAGAAGCCCCAAATGGTTTACAATATGGGCATGGATACCCCCTACCCCATATCAATATCAATCGTGCCAACAGCCACCTCCCATGCAAGTAGAAGGTGCTAATTATGTTGGCAGTACATTCGAAGGTTATATACCACACTACCCAAAACAACATCAAGGCCATCCATTTTCCTCGTATCAAGGACAATGGTGATCTCAACCATAAGGTCAAGGTTAATACTACCTAAGGAACGATTATGGTGGCCCAAGTCAAAGGTGGCACAACAACAAAAACTATCAAAACAGGAGCTCAAATCCCTATGTCCCAACAAGGGGTCCTTCCTCTAGTTCTCAAAACTAGAGGGATGCACCTTCTCAAGAGAAAGGGAGTTCCAAGCTTGAGGGGATGTTAGAAAAAGTACTTGCATATCAAGAATGGTCAGATGCATGTCTAAAAAGCCTGACTGAGATTGTTGGCTCCCATACCGGGTCCATTCTAAAGTTGGAACAACAAGTAAGGGACCTTTCAAGTGAGCACAACCCCAAACGAAAAGGACATCTTTCGAGCTACATGGTAGCCAACCCTAAGGGACATGTCGGCACATCTAATGCTCAGTGTATGGCTATTGTCACTAGAATCGGAAATATTGTGAAACTCATGGTGGTGAGGTTATTAATATATGGTTGGTAAAGATATTGAAAATGTGCATAAGGGTGATGATCAAAGTCCAGGGTTGATGAAGCCGCAGGTTAGTGAGATTGTTGACGATAGAGTAAAGAATCCACTGGTAGAGGCGATTGTTGAAGATGCTACAATTGCTTCTAAAAGGAAGGGAAAGGCCAAGGGAGGCATGGATGACTTCGCTAAATACTTTCCCCCTCTGTTCCCCCATTTTCACAAAGGCTAGCCTCATAAGATCTTGATGCAAAGATTGAGAAACACATTAAACGACTGAAAGAAGTCACATTTCGGGTTCCATTTATTGATACTATAAAAGAGATGTTGGGTTTTGCAATAGAACGTTTCCATGTGATACCAAAGAGTTGGTTCCTGTGACACATTGTGTGAGTGCCATCACTATTGGCACTGGTATTGAGAAGAAGGATGTCACAACCCCAGCTGGAACCTGGGACTGAGACATGGGACCTATAACTACGAATGACTCTAAGCTAACCTATGGCACATACATAAAATTAATAAGAGCATCACTGAAGCATAAATAAATCATGAAGTTAACATAAGCAGAATGTATGCATAACATAACAACATCAGCATAAACATGAGCCAACAATGTTGAATCATCTATACGTAGCTATTTGAAGAGCCTCTAAACATATGATGAATTGATGCGACAACACCCCCAACTAGATCCCTATGTTTGAAACTAAAATACATAAACAAGGAGACATGAATCAAAACTACCATGCTTGAATCATGAGGACTCACCAAGACTAGGGATGGTACTCGACTGAAGCAGGCGTGAACTAACGTCAGGACTAAGACTGATCATCTAAACCTATATAGCATAGAGTGTGTGTTCAGTATTTTGAATGTACTAAATATTTAGAGAAAGTAAAAAATGCTAGTAAAACAATAGTATGAAAACATGAACATAAATCAAGAGAAAACATGAGGTAAGGACAACATGCTAAAAGTCCTATTCCTGAAGTAACCATAATCATGATATATTCATCATAAGCTAAACATAATGACCCAAAGTTTAGAAATAGAAATCATGTAACCATACTTGAAATCATAAGTGAAAACTCCTAAACTGATCAATAGGTCAAATATTCTATAAAACATAATATCATAAGACATAAACGTGTGTAACTTAAAACATGAGGAACAATGAGAGGATTAATCATAACTAACACCATCATGATAGAGCTTACATGATGCCCCAACTATCTCACTCAAGTGGCAGAGGTGTCCTAAGCCTTGACAGGGCAAAGAATGATTAAGGGATGATATCACTAGTGTGCCCTCGGGCGTGGAAAACTGTAATACCCTGAATGTGCCTAAGACTAGACTCGAGATTTGAAATGTGACGAAAAGAAAATGGGAAGAACCGCCTTAGAATGACTCGTTTTATGAGGCGTGGGAAGAAGTTACGGGTCGTAGCATCTCTCGTGGTTAGCAGTCTACTGAGAAAAAAGTTGTTAGCAACGAGTCCAGTAACAACTCATGGGACCTAGTAACGATTCATGGATTGGAGTCATCATTTGGTTCTGTACTGTCAGGATAAAGAGTATGAATCATGACACGATTCATGGTGAGAAACCATGGATTGTGGTAAGGAGTCGTTTGTTGTATCTAGGGTGGTAGGGTTGGAAGCTACGGGTCAAGGTACCACCTGTTGTGAGGAATAATGATCGTTAGTCACTCCCGTAGGAAAGAACAAAAAATTTTCCTAGTAATGGTAACAGACGGGTCCAACGACTCATGGGATGATGGTACGAGTCGCTGTGTGATTCGTGGAGAACTCTAAAAACTCAAGGATGAAGCACTGGAAACAATAGATGGAACCCATGAATCATGGTATCAGGGTATGACTCGTGGTGTGAGTCGTTGCTTCGGTAGTGAGCAATTTTTCTGGGAATTTAATAAGGATATTTTAATAATTTTTAAGTTCCTAAGCCCTAAACTACATCATTTTAAGCTCAGTTAGAAGGATTTTTAGAGGGTTTATCCTATTCTAACCTATTCCCTCCCCATGCATGCAGGATTAGAGAATCCCAAGGAGATCAAGTATAGAATTAGTCAAGTTCTTCCCCAAATCTCTTAGGCTTTCAAGGAAGGGTGTAGAATCATATTGCATATGTATGTAGAGCCATAAATGAGAGTTTCCCTTCACTCTCATGCCCAAATCCTATATCAAGTTTATGAATCCAAGAGTATGATTCTATGGGGTCTTAACCTAATTCTATAATATTCTCTATGTTTAATTCATGGGTCAATTCCCTTCATATTTTAAATGATGTTTTAAGATTCATGGGAAAGTTTTTATACCTATTTTGATTACTTACAGAGATGGCGTGATTTGATTCTTTTTTATTTCATATGTTATTCATTTCTCTCAGTTTGACAAGGAGAAAAACATGTGATTCGAGAAAATTTGTGAAAAAAATCTACGCTTTTTGAAGGTGAAGTTTGGAAATAGAACAATTCCTTTTGTCGTGTATCCTCGATTAATGCAACCTTAGATGCTATGTTTCAATTCTCTATTCTAGTATTAAGCGAAAGGGTATAAATATTTGATGCCCAATTATGCAAGTTTCATGAAAAGTTGAGTTTATGATTTTTGCTTTCAAGTATGATGAGATTTCAAGTATATATGAATGTTTTCAAATTACCCACAAATATATTATGATTTTACTTATGATTTCTATAACATGCAAGCATGATGTTAAGATTTGGGAAATCCCACTCAAGTTAAGCAAGATCTCATTATTTAGCCAAGGCTAATAAGTTTAATTATCTCATTTGTTGGAGTCAAGACTCCCCATATGATAAGATTCAGGTTATGTTTTGATCTATGATTATATGAGAATTATACATGTTTTTTGAGTAGTGTCGAGCATCGAGTAGGCTTGGGGGTTCCAAAGTTCCCCGTCTCATGAACTACTCGCCAACATAGGTATACTTTGGGTCCTCTCAAGAGAGCATTTCGCCCGACCCAAGGGACCACCATGATAGCACATCTTATTCAATCCTTCACCTTGGAAAGGCTTAGGATGACTGTTACACCCCGTAAGATTCCCGGCGCCTAGATGTCATATTCGCGCATTGGTTAAGCATATTTGAAAGCCATACGTGCTAGAAAAAGGCCAGGGAAAAGATCGGACGAGAAAACTGTCGGACCATCGCGGAAGGAGTTGGGGCAGAGCCCCTCCGCGATGGCGCTGTGTCACGGAGGCGAGGCCACTGCGTTGGCTCCGTGACACGTTGGGCCTGTCCAGGCCCAAGTATATAAAACCCCACTTCGGTTTTTAAGTTCATTACCTTTATAATTTCCAGAAAAATTCGCAGAGAACAGAGAGAGACGAAGAGGGTGAATATAATATCGTCCGATTATGCTGCCAAACGTAGTCCAAATCTAAATTAACCTCAGGTACCGAGGTATTTAGCA
>JACEIK010003328.1:90378-170437 GCA_018107945.1 Datura stramonium | reverse complement strand
CCCTGAAAATATGGAGGCACTATCTGTATGGCATCCATGTAGATATTTTCACTGATCATAAGAGTCTCCAGTATATCTTCACTCAGAAAGAGTTGAATCTTTGACAGCATCGTTGGTTAGAATTGTTGAAAAACTACGACGTAGACATTTTGTATCATCTAGGAAAGGCCAACATTGTAGCAGATGCCCTTAGTTATAGATCTATGGGGAGTATGGCATATTTTAAACCTTAACAATGGGAACTAGCCTGAGAATTACATGAATTAGCCAGCTTAGCAGTCCGAATAGTGGACTAGGGAGACAATGGGGCTATAATTCAGAATACAACAGTATCGTCCCTGGTAGTGGAGGTAAAAGAAAGAAAGTACGAAGATCCTCATTTAGCACAACTTAGAGATAAGGTACAACATGGGAAATTATCATCTTTTAAGGTAACTGAGGATGGGTTCTTGAGATGTAAAGGTCTTCTCTGTGTTCCAGATGTGGCAGAACTTCGCCAGTAGATCATGGTAGAGGTACATTATTCCCGTTATTCTCTTCACCCAGGTTCAACAAAGATGTATCATGATATAAAAGAGATTTACTGGTGGCTTGGAATGAAAAAGAGTGTAGCACAATGCCCTAACTGCCAGCAGGTAAAGGCTAAACACCAGAAACCCAGCGGACTGACACCGGAGATAACAATGCCTATTGGAAGTGGGAAGCAATTAATGTGGATTTTGTGACAGGTTTACCTCGTACCAAATACAGATTTGATTCTATCTGGGTGATAGTTGATAGGTTGACGAAGTCAGTCTATTTTCTTCCATTCAGGACCACTTTCTCAGCCGAGGACTATGCCGAGTTATCCATCAGGGAAATAGTTAGACTACATGGTGTCTACTATCTATCATTTATGATAGAGGAGCACAATTCACATCTAGATTTTGGCAGTCATTTCAAAGAGTTCTGGGAACGCAGGTTAATCTACGTATATCCTTCCACCCTCAAACAGATGGGCAGGCAGAACGTACAATTCAGACGCTCTAGGATATGTTACGGGCGTGCGTGCTAGACTTCGAGGGCAGCTGGGATGAACATTTACCCCTTATTGAGTTTTCTTATAATAACAGTTATCATTCGACAATCCAGATGGTGCCTTATGAGGCCTTATATGGGAGGAAATGCAAGTCCCCAGTTGGTTGGTTCGAGGTTGGAGAATCAGGGTTAATTGGACTAGACATAATCCATCAGTTAGAGAGAAAATGAAACTTATTAGAGAACGCTTGCTGACAGCTTAAAGACGCCAGAAATCTTATGCTGATGTACGGCGTAGGAACCTGAAATTCAATATAGATGATTGGGTACTTATGAAAACTTTGCCAATGAAGGGCGTGATGAGGTTTGGTAAGAAGAGCAAGCTTAGCCCGAGGTTTATTGGACCGTATCAAATCCTTCGGAGAATAGGCCAGGTGGCATACGAGCTAGATTTTCCTTCAGAATTGGGATCTGTTCACCCGTTCTTTCATGTGTCAATGTTACAAAAGTGCATAGGGGATCCATCCTGAGTTGTTCCAGTTGAGGATGTCCAGGTTACTGAGGAGTTGACCTACAAAGAGGTTCCAGTGGCCATATTAGATCGGCAGGTCCGTAGGTTGAGAACCAAAGATGTCGCTTCTGTTAAGGTACTGTGGAGAAACAAGAATAGACAAGAGATGACCTGGGAAGCCGAAGACAACATGAGATCCAAATATCCTCATCTGTTCCAGGATTAGTCCAGACTATGTGATTAAGGTAAGGTTGTTGATACAGTTGTTGTTTTATGGTTTATGTTACATATACTGTTCAGTTGACTACAACCTTGTTGTGAAAAATTTGTTATAGTTTATGTGGGAGATCTGTATTGGAATTTTCTACATTCCAGGGTTTTCAGATAGTCCATATTACAGGGGAGACTCTGCCAAAATTTTTTTCTAGAATAATAGTTAAAAGAGTTAAACTCCTGTAGGTTGAAGTTTACTTTCGAGGACAAATGTTCCTTGGGGGGGGGAGGATGTTACACCTCGTAAGTTTCCATAGGTTAAGTCGGCATATTCGTACGTTAGTCAAGAGTTTTAGAATGTGATGCGTATGATAAAAGGCCCAGGTAAAGGACGTACGAGCGTGGAATCAAGGTAGCGAGGGAGAAGGCCAGAGCAAGCTGCAACAGGGGCAGCGTATCACGGACCCCCTCCCTTCGCGTTCGGCGTCGTGACACGCCCGTAAATCGGAGTATTGGGGGCTGTGACACAGAACCCCCTGTCCACCGCCCAAATATTATATAAGTTCATGTTTTCATTTTTTTTCATTTCAGAGAGAGAGGGACGCAATTATCAAGTAATTTCCTTTCGAATACGCTGCCAAACACCGCCCAAATTCAAATTAACTTCACGTATCAGGTTATAAGCCTGAAGGGAGCATTACTTTGGAGTTAGTTCTCGAAATTCACCCAGCAAATTGTAACCTCGCAGAGTAGAAGTTGTCAGAATTTCTCCAAACTGATTTCTATACGATTACAGGCTTCAAGTAAACATTTCTCCCTTCTGAACTCTCAAGAAATTATACATTTTCGAACGTATTTTGTTAAGTTAAAGTATAGTTAATATTCGTATTAAAAGTTATCATTCTGCTGAATTTAGTACTGAACTAGTCTCATTCTCCCAGTAATGCGATTCCAATTGGGAAGAGCTATTGAATACGGATTGGAACTAGCCATTTAATCAGGAATCAACGATCCAGGTATGTTAAGGAAAATTTGTTCGGCAAGTTAGTTTCTTTAGTATTGTAACTCAGTTTGAATCCCAATAAGAGAGCCAGAAGTATATCTATAGTGATTAGCTAAGAACAGTATTCTATGTTTAGTTTGGGATTGACTTTGCCCTGCATAGCCTTCCATAACTAACCCCAGGGTTACTAGTTGTGTCGACCCTTGCCAGGGGCGAGATACGTCACTCCAAGGAGCAGTATGCCATCCATGAGGGACAAAGATGGCGTCCAAGGGACTCATATAGTCCATTCCATGGCTGGACCATTATATGCCGTATCGGCACCACACCCCCATCGAGCCTGGTGCCCGAGGTGCAGATATTAGGAGTCCACTGGACTCAGACACAGCTACAGTTCAGGAGTTGAGCGGGCTCAATTGTAGACCTAGGGAACCTATAGGATGGCTATAGTTATTAGTTGACTCAGTGTGACCTTTTAGGGGTATATAGATTGAAGTGTACTTGTTAGGGCTTATGGGGGCCCCGGGTAGGTTATTATTGCCATACATATTCAGTACATATTGTACTGACGCCCTTCCTGGGGCGCTGCATTACTTTCCTGCAGGTGCCGATAGATGTGGACCAGGATCTTCTTAGCTTTCAGCCAGTGTTAGTAGAGCAGTCAGCTCCTCTCCTCCGGAGCTAACAACTAGAAGTTTTCCTCTTTTTGGTTGTATAGTTTATAGGTAGGTCGGAGCCCTGTCTCGACCATTATATCAGTCCTAGAGGCTTGTAGATTATTTCAGATTCCCTGTGGTTAGTTGTTTATGGCTGTGTGCGGCCCGTGTATGCTTTATCTTATGTGTTGGCTGTGTGAGGCCTTATTTAGCTGTTAGTTAGTGGCCTTGTCGGCATAACTTAGTTTAGTGCTGGATTTACTTTACAGTTATAACTATAAATCATGGTGGTCTTGTCGGCCTGCATTGGATTTCCTGCTATTACCTATTTATGGTTATCTATTTTCTTTTACAGGTGGCTATAAGGCCTTGTTGTCCCGGGGCTATGTTTACAACCGAGATATATCCTGTTGTTTTCTTGATTTAAGGATTAAGCATGCACCAGGAGTGCATAAGCTCGGCCAGGTCAGTTCAGATCCTAGTAGGGCACCAGGTGCCAATCATGCCTCCCAAGGTGGGGTATGACATAAAATATTGGCCAAGATCCACATCCCTATCAGATATCTGGAGTTTTTTGGGTTTAGTAAGTTATTACCGACGGTTTGTAGAAGAGTTTTCTTCCATTGCATCCCCTTTGACTAAACTGACTTAGAAAAAGGTAAAGTTTCAGTGGTCAGACGCTTGTGAGAAGAGTTTCCAAGAGTTGAAGACTCGACTCACTCCAGCTCCGATTCTAACCTTACCAGAAGGAATAGATGGGTTCGTGGTCTATTGTGATGCTTTCCGAGTTGGCCTCGGTTGCGTCCTGATGCAGCAGGGTAAGGTGATATCTTATGCTTCCAGACAACTCAAGGTTCATGAGAAGAACTATCCGACTCATGATCTTGAACTGGCGGCAGTAGTATTTGCTCTGAAGATATAGAGGCATTACCTCTATGGAGTCCACGTGGATGTTTTCACTAACCACAAGAGCCTTTAATATGTGTTCAGTCAGAATGACTTGAACCTTCGTCAGAGGAGGTGGCTAGAATTGTTGAAAGATTATGACATGAGTGTTCTATACCACGTGGGCAAGGCCAATGTGGTCGCTGATGCCTTAAGAAGGAAGTTTATGGGAAGCGTTGCTCATGCCGGAAAAGGCAGAAAAAAGCTGGTAAAGGATATCCACAGGTTATCTTAATTGGGAGGGCAGTTATTTGATTCAGCTGAGGGTGGAGGTGTAATTCAGAGTGGGTCAAAATCCTTACTGGTGGTAGAGGTCAACTCAAAGAAGAACAAAGACCCCATCTTACTCAAGTTAAATGAAGAAGTTCTAAGAAAGGAGGTGGAGGCTTTCTCCAAAGGGGGAGATGGTGTACTTCGATACTAGGGCAGATTGTGTGTTCTAGAGGTAGAAGACTTGAAACAACAAATACTAGCAGAAGCACACAACTCCAGAAATTCTATTAATCCAGGTGACACTAAGATGTACTGTGTCTATGAGAAATCTATTGATGGAACGACATGAAGAAGGACATTATAGAATTTGTAGCTAAGTGTCCGAACTGCCAATTGGTTAAGGTTGAACATCAAAGACCTGGGGGTATGACTCAGGGTATCAGTATTCCTACTTGAAAGTGGAAGGAAGTGAACATGGACTTCATATAGGTTTACCTCATACTCGCCGATAACACGATTCAATTTGGGTAGTTATAGATCAGATGACTAAGTCAGCACATTTCCTACTGGTTAAGACTATAGACTCAGCTGAGGATTATTCTAGACTGTTCATCCGGGCGTTATTCATACTACATGGAGTTCCCTTGTCCATCATTTAAGATAGAGGTACTTAGTTCACCTCACATTTCTAGAAATCATTTCAAAAGAGACTTAGCACTTAGGTCAAGCTCAA
Organism: Datura stramonium; assembly: GCA_018107945.1. NCBI lineage: Eukaryota > Viridiplantae > Streptophyta > Magnoliopsida > Solanales > Solanaceae > Datura > Datura stramonium. The sequence continues at coordinate 165,146 of JACEIK010003328.1, read as the reverse complement.
CACAACTTTTCACCTTCAGACAGATAAACAAGCTGAGCAGACTTTTCAGACCTTAAAAGACATGTCGAGAGCTTGTGTGATTGACTTCAAGGGTAGTTAGGATGATCATCTACCTCTCATTGAATTTGCATACAACAGTCGCTGCCACTCTAGTATCTAGATTTCCCCATTTGAGGCATTATATGTGTCATGACCTGAACATGGGCCCGGATCGAGACAGGGGACAGGGAACCCCGAGAGGCTCCAAGTCGACCATGGCATAAACATAACATCTAACTTAATCAATAAAAGCAAAAGATCAATCATAATTAACATAGCAGAAGTCTAAACATAACATAACATCAGAATATAAACGCGAATCTGAAGCTGATTACAATCTATGTTTGAAAAGCCTCTATTCTGATGAGTTGATGGGACAAGACCCCAACTAACTCTCTATAATTGAAACTTAAAATGTATAGATAACTGATAAGGAATGGTCCTTGGGAGATGAGGACTCACCAATTGAGACTGGATGCTAACTCCGAAAACTGGCTAGTGACGGGGCTTAGTCTGGATATTGAAGCCTGTATCATAAAATGATATAGCATAGAGTATATGGTCAGTACGTGGAATGTACCGAGTATACAAGGTAAGTAAAACAGAAAGTTAAAATACATAAGTGTAGGACAACATGATCATAACGTAAATTTCATAATGTAAACATAAGGGCTCAAGGTTCTCAAAACATTTGCAACTCAATCATAATCATAATCATAAGAGAAAAGCTTATTGAACATGACTTGAGCCAAAGTACATAATCATAATCATGCATAAATCTTGAGGAACAGTGGGAGATTCTTATAGCCGACATACCCCACATGAGCACACATGGAGCCCGAACTGTAGACCCCTAGTTTGGAGGGTGTTCGTACTTTTCCAAGGGTAGAACCATAAAAATAGGCGTGATATCACTCATGAAAGGCCCATTCGGGAAAAAGAGACAGTCTCAAAGGAGGTCCCATCATGGCTACATTGGCCCGTAGTTTTGAGACTCGGAGTATGCTTGGTGATCTTGGGCATAATTGCGTGCCAAAGTGCTATTTTATAACTTAGTTTAGTCGTGTTTGTCTATTTATGAATTTAATTTCTCATGTGATTTTATGTAAATTTGGATATATACTAACCAACATAATTAGTTCTTATTTTTGTAGGTTAAAAATGCATTTGAGGAACCAATTTATGATGGGTGAAGTGGAGGAATGGAATCGGGAGCAAATTGCAAAAGTCGGCAAGAAGAAGGCATTTTGAGACTGAGTATGCTTGGTGATCTTGGGCATAATTATGTGCCAAAGTGCTATTTTATAACTTAGTTTAGTCGTGTTTGTCTATTTATGAATTTAATTTCTCATGTGATTTTATGTAAATTTGGATATATACTAACCAACATAATTAGTTCTTATTTTTGTAGGTTAAAAATGCATTTGAGGAACCAATTTATGATGGGTGAAGTGGAGGAATGAAGTCGGGAGCAAATTGCAAAAGTTTGCAAGAAGAAGGCAGCAACAGGCCACCTGCGCGATAGCACCGTGCCACGCCTGGCACAGAGGTGCGACAGTGGTCATGTCACACCAGCCCATCGCGCTGCACAAGTAGCGTGCCACGCCGCCATTATGCAAACTTCCGTCGAGGCTCTATTTTTAGGTGATTTTCAGTGTGTTGTCGCGATATCTCCGTAACGGAGGTAAATTGGCACGACCAATTTCCATGCCACGGAGCCATTCCATGACGAGCAAAAATTGTACATTCCCTATTTACTATAAATAGGACCCGTAGCTTCTAAAATCACGGGGGTCACGAAATATTTTCTTAAAATTGTAAGGGAGTGAAGGGAGAAGTGAAGAACTAACTAGGGTTCACCAAATTTACCTTCTCTTTTATCTATTCTTGTAAGTACATCACTTTCATTATGTTTTGAGTATTTGTACGAACATGAGTGGCTAAAACCCTTCCTCTAGGTTGAGGCTGTGATATGATTGTAATTGCATGAATTTGTTTTGGCTTGAGTTGTTAATTGTTGTTTTGTCTGCATTCTACATGCGGGTTTTTTTTAATGATTGATCACCATGAAAATAAATGCGTTAAGCTTAGGAAAAAGCTCGGAAAGAGAAACTCAGGCAAGAACAAGAGAATATAGGAGCAAAGTTCTTATCTTTCGATATGATTCGCAGTTAGGATAGAAATTATACCAAATTTGCCTTGCTTGGTTGATAAAACGGGATGATAGCGAGACACCGGTTTAGAATTATCACCCACCACTGCAGAAAGTAGTTGTGAAGCTAAGCTGAGTTAAATGATTAGAGGTTTGAAAGTACACAACCAAGGGCGTAAACCCCGTAAACCACAGCCGCGTAGTTGAATTGCCTACGAACTAGAATATCACATCCCCGCTCAATGATGTAGTTGTGAGGCTAGTTTGTCGTGTTTAGAGGCCCGAGAGACCATGAACATCACATTTTCAATTATGTGAGACTACAATTGATAATTTCATACTTGAACCATTATAAAGGGTAGCATTGCATGATTATTCGGCCTTGGCTCTTGTTGCTTCTCTATATTGTTTCGCAGCATTGTGACCACCCCAAGATTTAATTATAATTTATAATTTACAAAAAGGCCCTTATTAAATTCGCCGAAGGATAGGCCAAGTCTTGAACTTGATAATTAGCTGAATTGGTCCAGTCCTTATGGGTTCGACATCCGGCTCTTAAAAAGGGCCATTGTATTACTTGTACGACCGCGTACGCCATGCGTGTGCCGGCGCAACAGTTTTGCAGCCGTTTTCTGGGACTCGGCGAAGTTTAGTAAATTTTTCTATTTTTGTGTGATTTTGAAATTCCTTAAGTGTTGAGAAACTTGGTTTTAGTATGACATATTGCAGGTGACAGGTTGTTCTTGCAGAGCTGGAAAGGAATAGAGAGCGCGTGGAACCGTTGCTTGAACCGAACGTCAAATTCATTTACTTAAGGAGGGAAGCCGCAGAGCTAAAGCTAAAGAGACTTCAAGAGATGGTACAACAACAACCACCGGCAAGACAAGAAAAGTTGTCACTCGAAATCGTGGTAGCTAGACCAGTTCGCGAAGTGGAAATCCCACTAGCGACAAACGCGGAACTCTAGTATCCATAAACCGGAATCTGGAGGGAACTTTGAATTGGAAGAAGAATATGGTGCACTGCTACATTCTAGGGGTCAATTCACTCTGGATACAAGAGGACCCAGCAATAGACTTGCGTAATTTCTTGGAGATTAATGACACATTCGTCCCCACCGGAGGTTCCACAGATTATGTCCGACTTACCCTCTTCCCATTTTCATTGTTGGGGGAGGCAAAGAGGTGGTTGAAGTATGAGCCACCGAAATCCATAACTTCTTGGGATGATTTGGCAAAGAAGTTCCTTATCATATTCTTCCCGCCAGGCAAGACTACAAACTTAGAAGTGAGATATTGAGTTTCAAGCAGAGGCCGGATGAGAGAACTTGTATTTGGCTTGGGAGATTCAAGTCATCGAGAGACCGTCCCCATCACCGCTAGCCCAATAAAGTGCTAGCACACACCTTTGTATAAAGTCTAGACCCACACACAAAATTTTACTAGACTCTTATCATGGGCAAGCCTTAGAGAAGCCTTATGATGAACTGTACACTCTGTTGAACAGAATTGCTCGTGGAAATCCAAGAGTGTGGCCAAATGAGGCATCAGAGGGGCGTGAAAGAGAGTAGGGGCCGAGTAGAGGTAGATGGTATGAATTCCTTGGCGGCACAGCTAGCTTCATTCCAGCATCAGATTATGACTCAGTTCAATAAATTAAGTATGAACCAACAGCGGGGTCAGGTAAAGGTAGTTCAAAGAAGTCTCAGTTGGTGTGAAATCTCAAGGTAACAATGGGCATAATGCGTAATCATGCGGAGCCAATCTAGAATCAATCAATTTTGTTGGGAATGTTCAATGAACAATCAGAATTTTGGGAACAATTACAAAACAAAATTGGCAGAGCCACCCCAAGTTTTTTTGGGTGGAAATCAAAGGCAAGGTTACCAAAGCAGTTAAAGACGCCAGTAATGGTGCGCACGATGGGCCATTGAGCGGAAGAACATTGGAGGAGACATTGGTAAAAATCATGGAGATCTAGACTCAATTAGCAGAATCAGGAAAGGATGGCATCGGATTTGAAAATCAACAGCTTGGACTACCCGCAATCTAGAGAAGCAGATGGGTCAAAAGTAGCCGTCACCACACGAGACCGTAGGGAGGACTACCTGAAGGACACGCATCCCAACCCCGCCAGGTCAATGCCATTAGTTTGAGAAGCGACAAGCAATTAGTTGATGCGACACCGAAAGAGAAGAGAAATGAGGTGCAGCAGGAGTTGGTTAGAAAAGGACCATCCACCGACAAGGAGAGAATCAGAGTGCTGCAGCCACAAAATGCACAATCACTGCAACCAGCAATGTAGACCACCACCACCATTCCCCCGTGTAGATTCAAAAGAGCAAGGAGGATGAATGCTTCAAAAAGTTCTTCGAGATTTTCAAAGAACTTCACATAAATTTGTCTTTGTTTGATGTTTTGTGGGAATGCCCAAGTATGCTAAGTACTGAAGGATGTGATGGCCAACAAAGTCAGATTGGTGGATGTCCGTATAGTAGAACCGACGGAAGAGTGCAACACAAATGAGCAAGATACCTAAGAAGCTCAAAGACTCAGGAGTTTTACCCTCCCGAGACTAAATTCATAAAGCTGTGGTGATACGAGCTTGGCAGATCTAGGGGCAAAGCAGCTAATCTAATGCCCCTATCTTTATTTAATACCTTTGGGTTGGGTCAACTGAGACTAACAAGATTTGTTGCAACAAGTAGACAAGTCGCGAGTGACACCAGATGGAATTATAGAGAACCTTCTATCAAAGTGGGTAAGTTTATTATACCTGCTGATTTTATAATATTGATTTTATGTTAATGACCAGGTACCCCGATCTTCGACGGCCATTCTTGGCCACTGGAGGATCCATTATCGATGTAAGAGTAGGGACCCCAAATGAGGGTCGAGGATGAAGAAGAACTTTCCGAGTCTACTAAGAGATTAACCCACCCACACACTACAGAAACCTATGTAAGGTCGGTGTTGTTAGAGGGATAAGTGTGTGGGTGGATTTCTACAGTCCACGGTCAAAGGAACTTATTAGTTTTCATCCCGAGTCTGATAAAGGGCTTCAACAGTGAGAAAAGTTGAAGGAAGAGAGGGACAAAGTGGAGGTTTTTCCTCTAAAATCAAAAGACAAGAAGATGTTTTCGGGAAAGGGAAAACCCAGGTATGAGGATGTCCTGAAAAGGATAGTTCACATCATGCCGCGACATGTACTAGGGCGTCGCTTGGGAGCCAACCCAAGAGTACCTCAAGTACAATTTGTAATTGTTGTTTGTGTTGATTTTGTTTATTTTCAAACTTGTGTTGTTTTTGGTGAAAAATTAAGGCCAGATGGAGGGGAAATCTGAGTACCCTGTATTTATGAAGCAAAGAAGCATGGAAGAGGAAAATGTGGGGTCAAATACCCACTCTGTGCAAAAATGAAGATGAACATGGTGTTAGCTAGGCATGGAGGCCTGTGGGAGTATTTCACCCTTTGAATTTTAATTAGATGCTTTGGGGACATAGCATGATTCAAGTGTGGGGTGAGGAAATTTATAAAAATATTTTGTGCTTAATGATTTTGGTGAATGTAGTGCTTGATAAATATTGGAAATTCTTAAAAGCATGACTTCATCACCCGCTGGTTTTTCTTTTCGGTCCTTTCCAAGGGGGTCTTTGAACTGAAGAATGCAAAATTTCTTTGTATGTATATAGTGTTTTTAGTCATAGTTAGAGACTATTTCCGACGATGGATGGATGACGCACTGCCTTGAGGGAAAATTAGTCAATAGGTTTTGGGTTTTGAACCCGTAGCTAATTGAATTGTTTGATGTTTGCCGTGCTGTACATGATTGTAATATGCAAAGTGTGGTTAGTGTTGAAGCATGTAAGAAGTGTATAACTTGTTTGAGACACTCTAAGCTCGTGAATGTGACTCAAGGATTTCTAAGCTTAATTCTGAATTTATGTGATTAGCCGAGTTAAGAGTCCGCAATGTGTCTTGGAATTGGAGCATGTGCTATGAGGTTAAGGATTTTGAATATTCATGCTATTGTGGAGTGTCTAGAACTTACCCGTGTGTGTATACAAAATGAATGAAGGAGACGTAGTATAGAGATGATTTAGGCATTTCTTTGAATAAGCCAAATTTCTAACCCTGCCTACCTACCTTGAATATTGAAGCCTTGGTAGCCCCATTGAGCCTTAAGCCTATTCTTTGATAGCTACAAAGCTTAATTCTTTTCTTTCATGAGCCTTGAATGTGATCCAAAACTCCTAAGCGCTTAAGTGAAAAATTCGAAAGTGTGAAGGAGTGAGAATCGTGAAAAAGAAGGATGTCAGCTGTAAGGCTTCGTGATATGATTGAAATTGCATGAAATTGTTTTGGCTTTAAGTTGTTAATTATTGTTTTGTCTTACATTCTACATTATGGTTGTTTTTACGCTTGATCACCATGAAACAAACACAAGCTACGCAAAAGCTCGAAAGAGCAACCCTAGGAAAGAACAAGAGAATGTAGGGAGCAAGTTCTTATAGAAATTATACCTAATTTTCCTTGCTTGGTTGATAAAACAGATGATAGTGAGACACCGGCTTAGGAATTATCACTCCACCACTTGTAGAAGTAGTTGTGCTGCCGAGTTAAATGATTAGAGGGATGAAAGTCCATAATCAAGAGCATAAACCCCAAAACCACATCCATGGAGTTGAATTGCCCACGAACTAGAATGTCACGCATCCTCATTAACGATATAGTTGTGAGGCTAGTTTGTCGTGTTTAGATGCCTAAGAGACCAGAAATCACATTTTCATTTATGTGAGACAACAATTGCTACTGCCATTTCAGAAACCATTACAATGGGTAGAATTGCATGATTATCCGGCCTGGCCCTCTAGTTGCTTCTATATTGTTTCAGAGCATTTCCTCGTGACCACCCTCAGATTTAACTAGAATTTATCAAAACTTTTATAATCAACACTTGTGAAAGTAATATCACACTTGAACTTGATAATTAGCTTGAATTGGTCCAGTCCCTGTGGGTTCAACTTCCGGCTCTTAAAAATGGTCACTGTATTACTTGTAAGACCACGTACGCTTGCGTGTGCACTTGGGCGCAAAGCCACAACACTTGGACCCTAGGTCTACTCGGTGTTAATACTACTTTCAAAATATATATAGTGCTCATAATATAATATACATGAGATTCATGGGCTAGTTAAAATCATGATATTCATAAGTATGCTTGAAATATATGAACTAGCCATGAAATAAGGCCCGTGAGTCGGCCATAATCATAAATTCATAAATTATAAAATTATGCATACTTGTAAAACATGTACATACTTGATATCTCATAAATCCACATAAGTATTTGAGAGAAATCATACTATAAAGCATAAATCATAGATGGGTAATCTAGATCAAGATAATAGAGAAATCATAACTTAACTTTTCATAAGAACATGCATAATTGGGCATAATTGAATTTAAACTCAAATCTAGCAATTTATCTTCAAAATAGTTATAAAATCTACCACAGATCAAGAAAAACATGATTTAATACATTAGAGAATGTGAATCTACTTGATAGATCACATTGAATTTCACAAGAATGGACATAAACTTAATTGATCATGAAACTTGCCTTTTTAGAATTAGAATTCATGAAATTTTAGAAGAGTTAAGGGTATTGAGGAGTGAAAGAAACTCTCAATCATAGCCTCACATACCTGGTATGTTGATTCTACTTTCCTTGATCACCCAAAGGAAATTGAAGAAGAATTGAGGAAGAACCTTGAAGAACTATGCTTGATCACTCTCTAAACCCTCAAACTTGCATGCATGAGTTTTGAATAGTCTAAATGGTTTAACCCATCTTAATACAATCATTCTGACCTTAAAATGATGGAATTTAGCCTTAGGAACAAAGAAATTACGGAAAAGATCTTAATAAACTCATAAGGAAAACTAGACCGCCAGTCCCAATGAGTGGACTCGGACGCAGTTGTCGCTCTTGGCCATGACTCGTGGCCACAAGTCATCAAGTAAACTACCAAAACATCACCTGGGGCTCACCACAGGAACATTACGGGTCGTTACCAGACCACGACTCGTGGTCACCTCTCATTGCCCTTACTGCCCAAAATTCTCCTTACTTCAACCAACCTTGACCACGGCTAACCCTAACGAGTCGGTGGCTGACCATGACTCGTGGTCATGCCTGGGCTGTGATCATAAAACTTAAGATTTCCAACTAAGTGCAACTCCTCACCACGAGTCACTTGACGATTCATGGTCATCCCAGGGTCATAGACATCCATTCTATGACTGGGTGCAGAAAAACTCTATTTTATCCGCTTTAACTCCCGTGTATGATCTTAGGACTTTCGGAGTATTACAGCATGGTATGAGGTGCGGATCTTCCTATAGGATGGTTCCAAAGTTGGTGAAGTTACCATGATAAGGCCAGAATCATTTCATGAGGCCATGCAAAAGATTCAGCTTATCGCAGAAAGGTTGAAAATAATCAGCAGTCGACAAAATTTTTATATAGAGATGAGGAGAAGAGAGATAGAGTTCGCTGTGGATGATTGGGTTTATCTGAAGATTTCACCTATGAAAGGGGTGATGAGGTTTGTGAAGAGAGGAAAACTCATTTCGATATATGTTGACCTGGCATAATCCCGAGACGCATTGGCAAGGTGGCTTATGAATTAGAATTACCCTGCAGAGTTAGCATCATGTGCCCAACCTTTCATGTCACTGATGAAGAAGTGCAATGCGATTTGACTCGATAGGCTTCAGAGAAGTTGGTGTAAAGGAAAACTTCTTACGCTAGCGCTCAAACTTGTGACCGTTAAGTCTGTAATGAGGAACAAGGAGGTTGCTTCAGTAAAGTTGTGTGTGGAGAAAACAGATAGTTGAGGGAGCTACATGGGAAGTGAAGCACATGATGGCTAAAATACCCGCATTTGTTCTCTCTATTCAAATTTTCTCAGCACTAATGAATTCCTCCTCGTACTCTGGTCTGCTAGCCCGTACTCACGCCTTTATTCATGTTTTAATATGCCCTCAGTTGAATCAACTCAGTTAGTATGCTTACATCAGTTCGGAGTCGGTCACTCCTTCAAAATCAGCTAATGGTGTTCACTTTTGGGATTTCAGCTCATTTCCTAGTTTTTTACTTTCTAGCCTACATTCGAGGATGAATGTTCCTAAGGGGGAGATATTTTTAAACCCCAGAACTTTCAAGCATCAACTCTTGAGATATAAAATTTGATTCTATAGAAATCCGGGAAAATAATCACGCACGAGTTACGTATGACTCATACATAGGAGGTACGACTCGCACTGTGACCTGTAGCAGGATGGGTGGAGGAGATCAGTTAAGGTGACTTGAGAAACCACGACTTCATTTTAAGACTCGTACTACCTTGATAAAGACTATACTAACCAAAGGGTGGAATAACTGGAGAGTTTTGCCCAAAAATTAGCTAACCCCGAAATAAAAAGTACACCAGAGTATAGTGGCATTGACCTATAGATAGGTCATAGAGGGGTAAAAGGAAAACTCAAGATTGAGATACAGGTTGTGATATGAGTCGTTGGATGCTGATACAAGTTGTAGTAGGCATCCGTGGAAAACTTCACAGAGCCGGTGGATTGAAGCAGGGTCACTAACCACGAGCGTTGGTACGAATCGTGGAATTTGGTACGACTTCGTAGGTTGAGTCATACCACCCGACGAGAAGAAATTTCATTAAATATTTTAGGGTAATTTTGTAAAAATATTGGATTCAATCAAAACTACATCATATTAGGATTATTTAGGAGGGATTTTAAAGGAATGGTTGACCACCCTCATTCTTTCCCTAGAAGTCTGATAGAAGAAGCACTGAAGAATTGTGACGGTTCTCTCAGAGCAGCTAGGGCTTGCAAAATCCTTCTAAGATTCTCAAGATTTTGTCCAATGAATTTTTACCCAGGTAATGTGGATTTTTTAATTAATGAATTGCTCTTCCTTGTGCCCTAAAACTCCTATAGATATTCTATCAATACTAGTCTCTTAAAGATCAAAACTAGGGTTATGCTTTAGTTAGTTTATGACTTCCTTTGTGATGATTCTGTAAATTCTGAAGGTTATTACTAGTTATACTTTTTTTGATATCTCTTTTTTGAAATGTGTGTTTAGCCCTAGTTTGTAATGAATTTAGAGTCTTGGTATAATTGTCTAGACACAAACCTAAGCTTGACTCTGATAGTTCTTGAAATCAACATAATAGTACAGCTTAGATCATCCAAGAAGGTAGAATTATTACTGTTTAGTCCCGCCTGCATTAGCCTTTTCAAGCATCTTATAGAAATATCAGTTGACCACACTGTACTAGTCTATTAAGGAGTTTAGTGAACCATAGTCTCAGTTATCAGTTGTCAGGGTAAGCCTTTAGACGGTTATATGCTTTTAGATAAATCAGACTGGAAGCAACTTTATAACCCTTAGTTTCAAATATTGCCGTAGACTTCAAAGTTACTTCCAAGATAAGTATTCCCGACTTAAGTTTTAGGATATTAGGTTGTAGCTATCAGCCTAGTAGTCACAACTCAGAAAGTTCCAGTGAGTAGGACTTTGCTGCCTGGGTGTCCGGTGTGTCCCACACCTAAGCTCCCTAGAACTACGTTGCCTACCGTAGCCACATTGTTCCGAATGGGCATCAAACAATGATCACCCTGTTCAGCTACTATACCTCTGCAAGGTATAGTGGTCCTTCTTCAATAAGGCAGTATCGGACTGCTACGCCCAGCTCACGTGGTTATATATGTCAGTTATAGACTCGCCCACTTGCCGCATAAATTTAGGTGGGGTGGTATGGAATGGGTCAGCTATTCAAGTAGGAAATGTTCATGGCCATCACTCATTGTTTGTATTTACATTATTACAATCATATCCCAATACTCTCTTAATTGCTCACAGTTGGTCATTTCATGCCATATCATCTTAGTTGTGCACTATATTATTTTACCTTCATTCACAATTTACATTCAAAGTATATCACATATTTTCTATGTTGTAATGATTATGATACAAAGCTCTCAGCAAATATTTGTTAGTAGTTCCTTCGTATGATTTCAATTGTCATCTTCAGAGTCCTCATTTTCGAGGATGAGGATTTAGTTTTATTTCAGTTTGTTGTTTTCAGATTTTAGATTTTGCTGGGGGCTTATCCTAGCAACTCATTAGTTCCTTAGATGGCTTTTAGACACGCTTTATCAGCATTTATTGGACATATATTCTCTTTTGAAAAGTATTATCTGGGCTATATTTTCTCAAATGTCATATGTAAATTTTAGTATACTTTAGTGATGTTAATCCATGAATTAGCTGGGTTCACTGTAAAACATGTACTGTGTTGTAATTTAGGGTGTAGACATTTGGGTCGTGATAGTACAGCCGTTCTATCAAACAACAACCCGTCCTATTGGTCATTATAACCGCCACTGTGCTTAATTCGAGAGTTTGGGGGCATTAGTAACTCATATTCTTTCTAACTAAATGATGTCGTTTTACGCCTGGGTTCAGATTAAAGGCTAACCTAGCGAAATCCTTACTCCTCTTAAAAAGACTATAGTTGGATTTTCGCTCAAGAAAGGAGCTAGGGTCCTTCTTCAAACCTCTTCAAATCTTCTTGGGCTCTTTCAAGAAGAGTCAAGAGATAATCAACTCATATTTAGGCCATGATGAGGTTTTATTCCACCCTGATTCCCTTTTCTGCTATTCAGACTTCACCCCATGCCCTATTTTTTGAAATTTAAGGTTAATCCTCAGGATGAATGTCATGTTATTCATAACTCAGTTTCCTCATGATTAAATTTATATTTCAATGATTATGATTGCATGTCCCTTTATCAAATCCTCTGCAATTTATGAATCATGTTTAAGTATTATTAAAACTTCAGGATTTTTAACCCAAATCTATGAAATTATATATGGTATGTTTATGGGTCCAATCCCCTCATGTCTCAATGTAAGATTAAAGTCTAATGGGAAGATTTCACATGCAATTTGATTATAAATTCATGTTTTCAAGCTATTAGAAGTTATGTCCTATTATGTATGGTTTTATGAAAATTCCAAGCTTATGATCCATGATTTCAAGCATGATGAGTTATCTAGTATGCAATGAATGCTTATGAACTCTCAACTTATGATTTGACAAGCATGATGACCTTTGTCAAGTATGCATAGCTTTTACAAATATCATGTCTATATTTATGGCCGACTCAAGGGCCTCCTTTATGGCTAGTTCACGTATAGCAAGCATGTTATGAATCTCATGATTTCAACTAGACCCTGTACATCAAGTATGTTTCATGATTATAATATGAGAACTATAATATGTTTTGGGAGGAATTTAACACCAGTAGACTGGGTTCCGAAGCAAATTCCGTGTCTTAAAACTACATACCAACATAGCCAGATGGGGTTCTCCACGAGAGTGTCTCCTATGCCCATATAGCCACCCATGATTGATATCACGCCTTTTCATGGTCCTAAACTTGGCAAGGTACAAATACCCTCCCGACTAGGGTTTTACGGTGTCGGCTCCATATGTTAGTTATAAGTAACTCGTTGTTCCTCATGATTTCAGTTATCATGCCCATGATATTATGTTTAAATACAGATTTGACCCAATGATCAAGTTTATAAGCTTTTACTTATGATATCAGATATAACAAAAGTCATATGATTTTTATTTTTAAAATCTAGCCTGGTGTTCGCTATGAAAACTAGCTATGATTATGTATATCTCAGATATGGCATTTCAGTATGCAGTCCTTACTCTCAAAATATTTTTATTTATATGCATTATTTTAATATTTTACTAAGCATATTTGGTTTATCTTACATACTCGCATATTCCAAATACCTAACACATACTCTATGATGTATCATTTTATGATATATATTCGTGTACTCATACTAGTTTACAAATAAAACATTTCGTACTTGGATCATTAGCAGGGGAGAGTCCTCATCTTTTCTAAGGACTAGAGTTGTCTACTTCATTCCAGCTTATTTACTTTAGTTTAGTTTCGTAATTTTAGAGTTAGCTTGCACTTATTCAACTCACGCTAGTAGAGGCTTTACATAGACTTAGTATGTTTAGCTTTGGGATATTATCGCTGATATATGTTTATGATATTCCTAGTCTCCCTCTTATTCATTCTTATGTTGTTTCTCGCTTGATTATGTTTTTGAAAGTCACATGAATGTACCATGGGTTAGCTTGGAGCCATTCGTCTAGATCCCATGCCGTGTCCGGGGTCCTAGCTTGGGTCTTGATAAACTTGATATCATAGCATTAGTTTAGAGTGTCCTAGTTACTTCTGAAAGCAGCATTAAGTAGATTCATTTTTTAATGGGTGATGCACGCCATACTTATGAGGAAGAGTCTACAAGACATTTTAGGAAACTTCTCTACTTTCATACTCTTAGTTCAGCTATAGAGTTTAACTCTATAAAGACTTCCTCCAAACTCGTGTGTATTCACGTGCTCCATTATTAACGCCAGCGTTATTAGAGGAATATGAAGCGCTCTCGAACTACATCTTCCCGCAAGGAAAGAAGCTAAGGCGTACACTCGCAAGGAATGGAAGTAAGGGAACAGAAGATGGAGAGTGCTTGAGAAAGGAGGTGTTTGATGGAAGCCTTCAGAGCAGCCTTGATGAATGAAAAGCCAGCAGATGAGAGGATGTTCACATTAAGAAGGGGTTCAATGCTTAGAATGATGACCTTTAAGCCAAGGGGGAGATTATAAGGTCACGGACCAAGTTAAGTCTTGAGTTCCAAGTGTGAAAGTCCAGGATCAGTAACTATGGGAGACTGATCCACGCTTATTCGGGTGTCTTCTCGTGCTTCGGTCAATATGATACTCACGATGCCGTGCGAACATGTTATGCCTATGTATAAGTTCCAAGTACTCCTTACTTGTATTCGCATCAAATTATAGAATGAGAAGTAACCACTTGTATGGTGATTCCAGTCTTCTTTCGTGATTCATAACCTCAGCCTATCTGACCCTCGTTATGTATGTAAACTCATGCCTCTCAACATGTTCAGCTTTATTAACTTTAGTCTTTTAAGATTGGCCTTTAGATTTCGAATGATTTGTGCTCACAATTTCCTTACTCTAAGTCCTATGTATGTTCCCTCATGATGGAAAATAATGGTTACAATGTGTACGCTCAGGATAACCTTCCGTTCCTGCCAAGTTCCTGCGGTATGCAGAAGTTCATGAAGCACGCATTAGCCAAGCCTAGAAAATAGAGGAAACTGGGAATACTGGTAGCTACAAGGAGCCATGGGATAACTATAAGTGATAGGCTTGAATAAGGTGGTGGTGTACAAGTAGACCATAGTATGGTGTGACTAGTGACTTTTGATTGAGCTCGGACCTGTGTGACTTTCTGTTAAGGGGAAGTAATGTTCTTTAGTGGATAACTCTAGGTTATTTGGAGGTAATTACTTTAGGCTTGAATGTAATATATTCAATGGGGCATCGGTAATCCTATTTGGAATTGAAAAGAGATAAATATGAGTTGCTTCACAAGGTCACCCTGTACACGCTGACAACATGATTCTACATGGGTAATAATTGACTGGATAACCAACTTAGCATAAGACTCATGCTAGATTTTTATATTCGGGTTAATTCGATTGCATGGAGTCTTCCGTCCATCATCTCAGATAGGGGTACTCAGCTTACCTCTAAGCTGGAGGCTGCTCAGTGAGGCCTTGGTAATTAGGTAAAGCTTAGCACAACTTTTTACCTGCAGACATTTGTCAGCCGAGTAGACTATTCGACTCTTGAGGACATGTTCCTGTGAGCGTGTGTGACTGATTTCAAGGACAGTTGGGATGATCACTCCACATTGAGTTTGCATACAACAAATGTTCTATTATTCCAGCATTTAGATGGCTTTGTTTGAGGCTCTTTGCGGCAGAAGTGTAGATCAATATTAGATGATTCGAGGAAAGTGAGGCTATGTTGATAGGGAAAGATTCAGTCTATACGGCTATGAAGAAAGTTCAGCTTATTAGGAGAGGCTAAAACAATTCAGAGTTGTCAGAAATCATATGCAGATGTTAGAAAGAGAGAGCTTGAGTTTGAGGTCGATGATTGGGTGTTTCTGAAGGTGTCTCCTGAAGGGAGTTATAAGGTTTGGTAAGAAAAGGGAATCTTAGTCTCCAATATGTTGGTCCTTATAGGATTTTGAGGCAAGTTGGCAAAGTGGTATATAAGTTGGAGCTACCAGCAGAGCTTAGCTTTTGGTGCATCCGTTTTCATGTATTTCGTTGAAAAAGTGCATTAGTGACCCATCCTTAGTTGTTCAAGTAGAGAGCATAGGCTTGAAGGATAGCCTTACTTATGAGGAGGTTCTGGTTGAGACCCTTGATCGTTAGGTTCGGAAGTTGAGAAACAAGGAAGTAGCTTCAATAAAAGCCTTGTGGAGAAACAATATTGAGGGATCTTCATGAGAAGCCAAAACAGACATGATAGCCGCATAACCGCATCTTTTTTCCTTCCAACCCAGCTTCTATTATGAGGTACTAGTTTTCTTCTTAGTACTCTATTCAGTTTCAACAAGTTCATGTTCTAAGTTTCTCTATTGTCATAGCATGTATGTATATTTCATGAATTGGTTTAGTCATGTATCTCACTACTCTGTCGCTTTTTCGCCTATAGCTTTGGGCTTTTTGGTATTGGCGCTCTTTCCCTAGTCTTCCGCACTTAGTTAGCCCATATTCAAGGATGAATATTCTGAAGGGGGAGATAATGTAACATCCCAAAAGTTTCTTAGATTAGACCTAAGGCTTATAGTAGAAAACAGAAGGAAAACAAACACCTGAAGTGAACAAAACCTTGGTACGACTCGCTCTAGGGTCCAACAGTCGTTAGATGTGCTCATTGTTTGATGTATAGAGAGTTGTCGAAATTGCCTAGAAGCCACGAGGGGATTGTACGGATCATGGTTTGATTAAACGGTCCATCATTTATGGTCATCAAAGCAAATTCAGAGGATTTTAGAGGAAGAATGAAAACAATGGATGAACCAACGGTCCATTTTCTTTCGGGTACCACTTACCCATTGTATGGGTCATTGGTTCTTCCAATTTGTTGAAACTTTCGAGCTAAGTTGGAAATATTCTAGGTATGTAGATAGACCCGAACCCGATGAATTTATGGGAATAAGGTGTTAAGATCAATTCCTAAGTCTAAGAAGTGCATTGGATGTACTCAGGTCATAAGGATCCTCTAGCACAAAGTTGAGTTAAGAGCCTTTTTACCAATTGAATTTTCGTATAACCTCTTACAATGG
Source organism: Datura stramonium (assembly GCA_018107945.1). Lineage (NCBI taxonomy): Eukaryota > Viridiplantae > Streptophyta > Magnoliopsida > Solanales > Solanaceae > Datura > Datura stramonium. The sequence continues at coordinate 148,597 of JACEIK010003328.1, read as the reverse complement.
GCAACTTCAGACAATCATAGCTCCTATTTTACAAAGTGTTTTGGGGTTATTAAACACATCAAATTGAATCCCTTGGAGTTTTATTTCCAACGTATCTGATCTTGCGCCAATTGAATTTGGAGGAAAAAGTTATGAGTAGTTCAAGAGTAGCTTGGACGAATTTCGCACGGGTCGTCCTATCAAACAATGGACCATCCATTTGGTTGTTGTAACTGCCAGTTTCAGGCTTTAATTCAGTAGTTTGAGAGCATTTTGATAAACTTCTATTCTTCTAACTCCTAAATAACGTCATTTTGGGCTTCTTAGAGGTCAGATTAAAGGGATTAACTTAACCTAAATCCTCACACTCTCCAAAAATATTGATAGTTGATTTTCTTTCAAGAAAGGAGCTAGGTTCTTCTTAAAACCTCTTTAAATCTTCTTTGCCTATCAAGACAAGTCAAGGGATCATCAACCCAAGTATATAGGGCCAATAATGAGGGATTTCTTCCGCCCTCATGCCATTTTCAAGTTGTATTCATGATTCTCACCTCCCATGCCCTAATTTTCAAAATTCTAGGTTAAACTTCTTGTGGATGAATTCTTCGTGTTCTTCCATGGAAAATAGCTTCCTCGTGATTCAATTTATGTTCCAATAATTATTATTGCATGTCCCTTGTCAAATCCCTCATGAATCTATGAATTCTAAGTTTCAAGTATAATTTTAAGAATTATTAGGGTTCCAACCCAAATCTATGAAATTATCTATGCTATATTTATGGGTCCAATCTCCTCATGTTCTAATGTATGATTTAAGTCTACGTGGGCATATTCCCGTACTCAATTTTCATGTTCTCAAGCTAATAAAAATCATGCCCTATTTTGCCTGCTTTATGAAAATTGAGCTTATGATTTATGATTTCAAGCATGATGAGTTATCTAGTATGCACGAATGTTTATGAACTCTTCTGAACTTATGATTTCATGATTTTGAAGCATGATGACCTTCTCAAGTATGCATAACTTTTACAAATATCATGTCTATATTCATGGCCGACTCACGGGCCTCCTTTATGGCTAGTTCACGTATTTCAAGCATGTTATGAATCTCATGATTTCAACTAGCCTATGTACATCAAGTATGTTTCATGATTATGATATGAGCACTATATATATTTTTGGAGTAGTATTTAACACCGAGTAAATCGAGGTTCCAAGACAGCCAGTCTCGAGCTACGTGCCAACGTAGCTAATAGGGTCCTCCACGAGAGTGTCTCCTATGCCCGTATGGGCCACCCATAAGTGATATCATGCTCTTTTCATGGTCCTACCCTCAATATGTACGGACACCCTCCCGACTAGGGTTTTACAAGTTGGGCTCCAAGTATTCTCACGTGACTATGTCGTTATAAGAATCTCCCATTATTTCTCATGGTTTTAGTTACTCATGTTGATGACTATGATATTATGTTTAACAACAAATTTGACCCAATGATCAAGTTTATGAGCTTTTACTTACAATTTCAGATATGACAACTCATATGATTTTTATTTTAAAATCTTGCGTCACTACGTTCAGTTATGAAAACTAGCTTATGATTATGTATATCTCTTATATGGTATTTCAAAGATGTAATCCTTTACTCTCAAAATCTTTAATTTGTATGCATGATGTTAACTAACATTTTACTAAGCATGTTTTACTTACATTACATGCTCAGTACATTCTAAGTACTGACTGCATATTTTATGCTATAATTTACCATGATATAGATCCAGATACACACTGTAAATGGCAGCTAAAAACATTTCCCGTACTTGGATTCGCTAGGTAGGGGTGAGTCCCCATCTCTTTCGAGGACTAGAGTTGTCTACTTAATTTCAGTTCTTTTACCTTATTTTAGTTTTAGACTTTGAGTTGTGGTGGAAACTTGTCCCAGCAGCTATCAGTTAGTAGAGGCTTTCGTACATAGACTTAGTATGTTCACCTTGTGTTTAGCATTGGGATATTATCGCTTGTTATACATTTTATGATATCTAGTCTCCGCTATTCATGCTTATGTTGTTTTTCGCTTGATTATACTTAAAGTCTTTCATAAATGTACCTATGGGTTAGCTTTGAGTCATTCGTGGTTCTAGATCCCGTGTTGCTATCCAAGGTTCTAGATTGAGTCGTGATATGTGAACCGGCTTCATTGTTGGCTTTCTTTTGAAAGGGATTGCCACAATAAAAGTTATCGCATATGTTGTTGAAAATCCTTGTGACAGAGGGAGCTCATATGTGATCTTTCCGCCATTGTAAGTTTTTCAAACTTTTAAAAAAGATTAACCTGATTTAGAAAAGTGAAATCTAATTGATGAGATAATCAAGATAAGCTTCAAACCATTCAAAGAAATTAATTTGCTTTTGACCTAGTTTAAACATTCGTAATAAATTTCTGAAGACTTTTCTTCAAATTTTGAAAAGCGCTTAAAATCAAGTTCTTTACAAAATATTTCTTGGAGAGAAACACTACTCAAAGTGTTTTTTTAATCAATTTGAACATCTTGTTATATACATATATATATATATATATATATATATATATATATATATATATATATATATATATATATATTCATTCGGCGTTCGGTGTTTGGTGTTCGCATTAAAGTTTCACTAATTGAAATTGCAGCAGATAGGGCATACCCGAGAACGCTCTCTATAATTTTTTTTCATATTCGTGGAGTTGAAACCGGTGATCTCAAATATTTAGGGAAGAATAGTCCCCTTTATTGCATAAGATCCTTGGATGATATATCAAGTTAACCTAAAAGTGAATTAGGAGGAACAAAAAGAAGAGAATTAGGTTCAAAGTCAAATGAATGACTATACCAAAAACTAATAAACCTAAAAGAACAGCCAAAATTGTGATTTCTAGCTGACAAAAAGTTGTGTGGTCGCAGTTTCAGCAAGCAAAACAAAATTAGCATCACGTTTTTTAGACAATAATATCTATACAAATCGAAACTTATTGTTCAATCTTAATGTTTTTTTTGAAGAAGAGGCCCATGGCTATTGTTTCATTTTGCAAACATATATTGACTTCTTATTTAGTTCATACCACTTCAAATGGGAAATATTGATTTGAATTTCACAAGTAAGAGCATATATAGCTCAGTTTAGTCCGATTTCTAAATATTAAATTAAATTAATTGTATTTGGTTTATAAATTTATAAATCAAGTTAAATTAATAAAAGTTAGGATTTTGAGCTCGGAATTTTCAATGTTTCCCCATAAAAGTCTTCTACATGAAATATACAAATTGTGATTCAAATATTTCTTTAATCATAGTGAAATATAATTATCTGCGTAATGTCAAAAAAACACAAAATCTGAGATGAGTGATGTTACCGTACAAAAATATTCAACAAAAGAGATAATGAAATCATAAAAATATTATTAGTTAATAAACCATAGTGAAAATAATAATAATCTAAAAGTACTTATTCATATCAAAATAAGTACGAATAATAAGTATTAATTTCATGACTAATTTTTTTTTTTTAAAAATATTTGTTAGTTCATTTAATTTGTATTTATAAAAAAAATAACTATTTATTATATATATAACATTCTACATGAATTCAAATTTTTTTATTAGCATTAGTATTGATTTGATTTGGTTTGTGCTTTATTTGAGTGACTAAAATTTATAGTTTATAAAACTTATTGAATCATTCAAAATCTCTAGTACAAACTTGAAAATATGTTAAAAGAAAAATAAAAAAAATTTAAAATATTTATAAATTACATTATAATAAATAATTTGATTATGTTATATTATCTGATTTGGTTGATTTAATTTTTCTTATTTAAAACAAAATCAACTCGAATTTTTTATTCACGTACCAAACTAAATCAAAACCAAATAATTAATCAAATATTTTTCTCCATTTAACTAAAATTATCAATTTAATGCGATTCATTAATTTTTCTGGATTCTTCTAGTTGTACAAGTTGTATTATGAACTTAAAATTTAAAGCGTCAATATTTATAAATGTTACTCGTTGATTAATAAAATTTACTATATATGATTTTTTTGGAAGAAACATTAAAAAAGCGGCGGACATACATTTTATGGTTAAATAGAATAATTTATCGCCAATCCTATTTAGAAACTGATTATTAAAACAATATAGTATCTATAAGAGATTTAACAATGAAATTCATACTGATTTTTAAAAATATTAGTGAAGCAAAGAGATTTAACGATGAATTCATAAGGAATATCCTTTTTTATTTTTTTAGTAAAGCATGTTATATTATTAAATAGTCATAGTACATGAAGTACAGTTTGGAGCATCTAATAGAGAAAAAGGAGAGTATGAGTTAAAATAGAGTCATGGTCAATATGATGGCCTAGGGAGTGACTCATGGTAGAGTCATTACAAAAAGGGAAATCAACAGAATTAACATTGTTAAAGTAGGTTAAAGTCCCACATTGGCTGGGGAATGGATCATGGTTTGTTTATATGGACTTGAGCAACCCTCCCTCATGAGCTCAGCTTTTTGGGGTTGAGTGCTAGGCTAGGCGTCATATCTTTAAGCATGGTACTGTGAGCTGTGTCCATTCCTGCTTGGGCTCCGGGTCTACACCTAGTCGGACCTAGTGTGAAGGGGGGTGTTAAAGTAGGTTAAAGTCCCACATTGGTTGGGGAATGGACTGATGGTTTGTTTATATGGATTTGAACAATCCTCCCCTCATGAGCTAGCTTTTGGGGTTGAGTTAGTCAGTCATATCTTTAGAAACATATATGATGTTGATAGGTAGTCATTATAATTTTGCTTTGTAAGAATTATTTGTCATGATAAAATTTGCACTATTTTCTACCACTAATCATATATTTTTTTCCCTTATTTTGGCTAATGAATCAAATTCAAAAAAGTAGGATGGGACAATGTTTCAATAGGGGACAAGTACTACTGCAGATTCCAAATTGGAAACCAGACATCATCATTGTGCCCAACCTAATATTTAAATCAAGTAATGTGGTAATATAATATGGCTGATCATTTGTCTAATCAAGTCAGTATTTGTAAAAGATATTTGACTTTGAAATGAAGTGCATCATATTAAGGCTATAATCAGTTAGAAATACAACATTGATCAACTTCATTATGCAAAATATTAAACTTTCACAGAAAAAGTAATAAATCCAGAGAGTTGTGCGGTTGGGGCTAAGTGTTGTTAAGAGAAGAAGAAAGGGTTATTTTACACCCTAAGAATGTAATAAAGAAGAAGAAGAATAATAGAAGACAATAAAGAATAAGTGCAGTAATATGCTCTCTAATACTCATATTAAGTGAGTTATTATATGTATGTTTATCTTGTACATGAACTAGTCATTAGATAGACTAGTAGGAAGAGTGATTAGTTTTTCCTTTAACTAACTACCTAATCACAACTAACTAAATAACTAACTTACTAGACTAACTGACTTATTAACTAACATATGGAATTGACCCTTCTATCCCTTTTACATCAGTTAACACTCTCCCTCAAGCTAGGAGGGGTGAATATATTGAGCATTCCTAGCTTGCTTTTTAGATATTCAAGTTGAACTTTGATCAGTCCCATGTAAGCTGTCTCTGTGTTGTTCTTTAGTGAAATGTACCGAGTTGAAACTCGCCCCTTTCAAATTTTCTCTTATGAAATGACAATCAATCTCTATATGTTTAGTTCTCTCGGGCGATAGACTGGATTTAGCAGCTATCTGTAGGGCTGTTTTGCTGTCACTGAATATAGTAATTGGTTGAAGTATGTTAACTCCTAGTTCCTTTAGCAATCCAGCTTAACTAAGTTAGTTCTTCCAATCTGTGATTGCTTCTATACTGTACTCTACAAGAGCTTCAGAGACTACTGTTTACTTTTAGACTTCTATGATATTAGAGAATCTCCCATCATGAAAAGAAATTAGTAACTGATTTTCTAGTAAATGGACATGCTGCCCAGTCAACATCACAATATATGATTGTTTCCTTTGTGATTGCTGATAGAAGTACTTCTTAACCTAGTTTCTTTTTGATGTACTTCTATATTCTTAGAGCAGCCTCCATATAAGACACCTTGGGTTGCTGAAGAAATTGACTAAGAGTTTGGACTCCAAATTCTATATCAGGCCCATCACTATTAAGTACAACAACTTTCAATCAATCTTTGATAGACCTCTTGATCAACTAATAGATAATCCGATTTTGGCCGTGTCTCGTTGTGTTCATCATATTGAACAAATGTAAGTTTGATGTTGTTATCAATAGGAGATGATATTGGTTTGGCAGCTGCAAGACTAGTTTCTGAGATAAGTTCCAATGCATACTTTCTTTGATTCTTTAGAATGCCTTCCTTTGATCTTGAAAACTCAATACCTAAGAAGTATCTAGGTAACCTAAGTCCTTCATTTTGAAAGTCTCTTTTGTAGTAAAGTTTTAGTTTCTTCAATCAACTACAAACTACTTTAATTAGTAGCATATCATCAACATATACCAAGACTATCATGATTCCCTGATATGTTTCCTTGATAAATAGTGAATGATCATGTTGCCTTTGTTCAATTGAAGATTAAAGTGCCTTAAAACTTAGTATTCCATTGTCTGGGAGCTTTCTTAAGACCATAAGGATTTTGGATTTTGTCACCATATACTTTCTTCCCCTCACTTACAAACCCTTGTGGAAATTTATATATATATATATATATATATATATATATATATATATATATATCATAGAAAACACCTTGTAGGAATGCATTATGTACATTCATTTGGTGTATATGCCATTGTTTAGAGGAAGCCATTGAAAACATTGTTCTTACTGCTACCATTTTCACTGTGAGAATGTTTCTGATAGTCAATACTTTCTTTTGACTTTATAGACTTTAGCCACCAGCCTTGCTTTGAACCTTTCAACTTCACATTGGCTTTATATTTCACTTGATAACTCACTTTCTTCCTATAGTGGATTTACCTTTGTGGAAGTGAAACTATCTCCAAGTGTTTTTGTACTAAGGCTAGGACATATGACCCTAGAATTTTAATGGGAATGTGAGCTTGGAACCTTAAGGCTCTAGTCACTTCTAAAATATATATATGTGTTTCCTCCTCACACTATTCCCGCTGAGCGATATACGCACAGGTTGTTTGATGCAAAATTTCCGTTTGAATATACATCACATAACATTAGTGAATTCGCCATTATCTCTGCTCTTATCATCTTCACATTCTTATTAAAACTGGAGTTTAAACATAGGCCAAGAATTATTGCGAAGCTATGCATACATCAGATTTTTGTTTAAGTAGAAACAACCAAGTAAATCTTGTAAAGTCATCAACTATTGTTAGAAAATACTTGTTGCCATCAATATAGCTATTTTATATGGACCCCAAAGATCTAAATATGTATTAAATCAAACATACAAGAACTTTTTATAGTACTAGACTTGAAAGGTAATATGGTGTGTTTTGCACAAGGACACACTATACAATTTGTTATTTTCTTTAATATCTGTATACTAAGATGAATTAGTTTATTCAAGATTATAGAAGATGTGTGACTAAGTCTTCTATGCCACGTAACAACATCTATTTTAGAGTTACAGTTTCAGACTATTGAACAGGATAGGCTAACATGTCTTCCTTATTGATTCATCAGCAAATACAATCCATTGTCCTCGACACCCTTCACCTTGCCATTGAAGAGATCCTTGAAAATACAAAAAGTCGTGGAAGAAAGAAGCATAACACTCATAACTTTTTTGGTTAGTTTTAGAACAGATAATAAATTGTATTAAAATTTAGAAATATAAAAACACATTGACAAGGTACTTCTATCAGATATAGTACTTGATCCTGTGTGTGTTACCAGAGACACATCACCATTAGGCAAGTGAACTCTTTTAGGATTAGAAGGTTATGATAGATGTCATATAATAAGTTGATATCGTAGTTATGATGTGTGGCTCGTATTGTCACACCCAACTAAATGTGTCATGCGGGCACCTACATCGACTCTCGCTCGATAGAAAACCCTTACAACATCTCTATTAATTAGACACGAAAATAACTTCCAATGCTCACATTTACTTTTCATTATCCGATAAAAATTTCAACAAAATAACATTACAAAATCCCTCTAACATGACTCTCAAGATCTAGTCTAGATAGGCATGGTGGTGTTCTCATTTTGGAATACTTGACAAACAAAATGACCCAACTTCGATTAGAAGAGGAACACCGAAGCCGGTGCCGAGTACTCCATGCCAATCAAGGAAACTTCAAACGCCACATCCTACATCCAAAAAACAAAAGGTGTAGCAAGGTGCACGCACACCACACGTACCGGGTAGGCATCATCGACCACTACGCTTAGTTAACACAACATCATATAAAAATCAATATACAATCAAAATTACCAAATTCAACAATTAATCCACTTAGGCAATATCCCACCAAGTTTATTCACTACAATATAGTTTTAATGACTCATTCAGGTTCACGTAATCATCCTATGCTTCTAATCGTTGGCAGCCTATTAGTATACCTTTCTATTTCCGTCGTTAAATGAAGGCCTGCCGCAAAGAGCGGTTTCTGCTGCTACGGCAATGTGTCTGTCGCAACGCTACCCTATCCAACTAGTAATCAATTTTCCCCTAGTCTAGGCCCGTTTTTATTCTGGTCATATAAAATTATAGCATTGCTACCCCTCTTACCACTTCACTCAGGAATGACCAATCTCGTTTCTATCCTTTTTTTAACCTTTAGTTATCTATAGGATTTTCCTTGCTCTTCTTAGAAGTGCATTATATAACAATGTCTACTTTCTATCTCACGGTACTATGCTATCTTTAGTTCAAACCGTCATGCAATCATCTCTAGCCCATAAAATCAATTTAACATCGACAACCAAAAGCAATTACGGTTATTGGTCTGGGCACACACAAAGTCATTAAAACAATATGAAGGGAGTCAATTCACCAACAAAGAAGTACATGCACATACTCGACTCATACACGTAATATGTCATAAGATATCATACTCCGAATCGAATATCCATAAAAACAGGTATCCGACACCTATTCCTCACCCCAAAACCGATTCATATCGGTATATTTGTATCACTGTATTATCAATTACCTTTTTGTATCTGCAGCCGTATGTCTATCATCTATACCCGCATACTTCTGTCCCACAATCATACCATCGATTATAAGTTCGACACACGCTTCCGTCATATCACCGTACACATGCCGAGTGTCTTATGCTTGCCCTTCCAAATATGACCTTGCAGGGGACTTGAAAATCCATGTATGTACACCAGTCGTATGAACATTCATCATACTAGTCTGTGTACTCACCGTACACCCAGCCTCGCATGGTCCTTTAGCAATACCTTGCCCGTGTACTCCTCTCACACCGCCGCCTGTATGCTCACCTCGAGCACGAGCCACTCATATATCCAATCCTTAATTCCAAATCTCGATTGTAGTAACTCGTTCGTCCGAGTTCCTTAACTTCGGCCAAAGGCCCTCATTTACCATCATATCGAGCAACTCCTTCGGTATTATCCGTCAACTCCATCACACATTCATTTAATGCCAACTCGCCCTCAATTGTGTGGATGCATAATGCAACGCATCACATAACAAATCATCAACGACAAGAATTACTCAAATACACAACAACTACAATAACATAAAATTAAATCAACCTCGTGTCCGAACAATAATAATCACATTTAATTCAGCTGTTTATAAGATTTTCAACTTGGCCCACTCACTGCTTGGGCTCCTAAGACAAGCAGACATTGCTACTATGGTCTCACTCATAGCAAGAGATACCACTCGCCGCAACGCATCGTTTAGCAATAATGTGACCAGTCTTTTATTCTCGTTCCCTTCCTTACAATTTTGTTTCTTTTGTACCCAATTCATAATGAAACGTTGACAAGCTTACATCAACTATTAGCTTACTACAGTGTCACCATTAATACGGACGAACAATTTGAAAATACAACACCGACAACAACACATTCAAATCATTGTGTAAGGGATTACTATCCTACGCCACTCGTTTCATCTCACGCTCAAACATAGTTATAACTTATTAATCAGTCCTTTAATCGCATCCCTTACACAGAGTTTATGTGATTTTACATGACTAAGGTTTTGATTACAAGAAGGAAGAAGTCCATACTTATACCCTTGAACATTCTGTTGACTACACCGAAAGTTAATCTCCTCAACAACGTTTGACTCAAAACATATCCTAGAACAAGTATCCATTGATCGGGTGAAGTATCTTCTCTAGGATTTTGCCTCATTATGAGTTTTGTCACGCCCTTTTCTAATACACTCATTCTTAGATTTTCACAAATTCCAATTAATAGATCATAACATAAAGAAGTACGATCCTACTTCATCGAAAGCAGCTATAAATCATATGCACATATATATTTAACTAACCAAAGTCTAATGTAAAAGTGAGTAAACCATAGCCTGCCCGTCGCCAAGCCATCATTCCGATTATCTTCGTCTCCGCGGCTATCCCATTCTTGATTTCCTTGCGAGTTCCTAGCCATGGATGTCAAACTCCACCCTTGATCCTCTTGTTTTCCCCAAAAAGTCTATTTTCATTTTTATACTATTTTAATAAGTCCTCCTCAAGGACTAGGCTTTAATATCCAAATCAGAACGGGATTGTGGATTTTTGGTTCACCCCATCCGCAAATGACACCCTTCCCGTTGCGGCGTTCGCTATGGGGGAAACCATTCTCGCCGCGGCGGATACTCAATTTATGTCTGCCCAATCTTGACTATACCCGTTTAAATGCATTTTGTGCATTCTTCTTTGTCAGAATTTATTGTGAATTTTTAAAAATTTTCCCGCTCCTCGTTTTTAGGGGGTCGGAATGCTATAACGGCTGGGTGGGTCATTACATGTCTACTATCCGCTCATGCTCTTTAGGTACTAATATAGCTGTACTTCTAACCAAACTATCCATACCTGCCATGTTTATAGAAGTGGATTATATATTGCACTGATGTCCCGATTATGATTCAAAGATTGGCTTTGGCAGACATGAGAATCTTGTCTCTGGTTCAACATGTGCACTATCTGTTCATATCGATCCTTTGTGAATGGATTGATCATCATAGGTTGCATCTTTATGTTGTGAGTCTCGAGTCCCATTATCTTTAGAGAATGTACCATCAGTTCCGTATGTTAGTGTTCGACCATACCAAATTTACCACCCTTCTGAGAAGAGTTTGTAGCATCTTCAGTTGTGACATTGTAAGCAACACTTCCATTCCCACCGTACAAACCTTGGCTTTTTTTTGAATTTGTTATCATTTGGATATCCTACCAACTTGTAGCGTGTATATCTCTACTATGGCGATTCATTTTGCAATAGTCACGTAACAAATTGAAATTCTTTTTGAACTTTTGATTACCAAACCCTCTGGAGCACATAGCACTGTTATGTTTCTAGATCCTCAACTAGGACCAGCCCCAAACACTAGATGCTGCAGCCTATCAATTCTTATTTCATCACCGACGCCATTACATAGGCTTGGTTTATAGAAGGTAAAGGATTCATAAGTAAAATTCGACTTTATTCCTGCCCATATGAATCATTCATCACCATTAGAAATTGAAACAATTTCAATTTTTGCAAATGCAAGATGAACTCTTGGCCTCTCATATTCACGCCTAGGTGCGCATACTCAAGACATAAAATTCCTCCAACAAATATTTAAGCTTTGAAAAATACACGCATACGTAACTTATCCCTTGGGTGAGAGTTGAAATTTCTTTATGTATATTAAAGGTCCTAATAAATGCATCTATCTTATTAAACCTTTCTTGCAAATCTTGCCATACAACCTGAGCATTCGAGGCATACATAATACCTCCTAGAAATTGTTTAGAAATTGACTTTATTATCCGTGATGAGACTATAGCATTCACACTCTCCCAATATCTCCATACATTTTCGTGAAATCTTTGCTACAGTACAATTAACCAATCCAAGCTTATTCCTTCCTAACAATGCTATTTCCATGGGATCGAAATCAGATAGCAAAATTTGCAATACCTGTCAATTGAAATGAAATTATCCGAATTCCACGACATCTAAGGGTGAAGGAACAATGGGTGATTGTAGTCCACCGGGAGTGCACTCCATCTCCTCCTGCATTGCATTTACCTAAACCGCCGGTTCGTATTTTTGGCCATTTCTTATTTATTCAAGATTTGTATTGAATCTTACAACGGAAATATTGAATCTTGGACCCAAAAGACTTTCAAGACTTCTAATTCACAGATGAATTGATCCTACTATCCCTTTTACGCCGCTAACACTAAGCGCATCGACACCTAATGCTTAATTATGATATCATAATTTGATTAAGCGAACCAATTTTATCTGAATATACATACAAGGAATATATGCAATCGATATAAAACTACAGATCTTAGAACTTTACTTATATGAAAGGATACATTTTTTAATATATATGGAAGTTATTAGAACAAATGCTAAGACAATGGGTCTTGTAGGACAAAACTGAAGATGTAACCTAAGTACATAAACATGACATGTACATACTACTCTATGAAGCCTCTGCTATAACACATAAACTAAAAAAGTATTGTCGGGACAAAGCCCCGGTGTACCTAGAATTTCTACACACACGAACTAGCACATCATGATAAGGTCCCGAGTAATAGTGGGGCTCACCGACTCTAGCTGATTGTCTAAAAGGGATGTCTATTAGTACAGCTTGTCGTCCTAAATATTTGTACCTCTACAGGGTGAGTGCAACATCCCTGTAAAGAGAGATATGAGTCCATATGAAAGAGTACGCGTATGTAAACATAAACAACCCAGATAAGAATGGAAAAATTATCTAAAAGAGATCGACATACCATGAATCTATAATATATCACGAGAAGACATAAAAGCAGTCTTAAATTTAAAGTAATACTTCAAATAACATAAGTACTGCAACTATAAACACTGCTATGAAATACATTTTGTAGCACTTGAAATCAGAACTTTGAACAACATATGACTTTTTGTAAAGTACATACCTCCGGTCTTTAAACATAAATATATTTTTACTAGGGAGATCTTACTCGCTGACACATGAATCAAATGCATCTTAATTAAGGGGAATCAATTGCATCCCAATTAAGGGAATCAAATGCATCTCACCATGGTAGAAAATCTGCTTGACACATACTATTAGCCTTCTGGCCAAACCTTCTCGCTTTAAGAGTGCTATCAAAACCAGTATTATGTATAATTTGGCACATGTGGATCTTTCATATAATCACATATGTGGCTCAATAGCCTTTGATGTTAAATCATAATCTATGGCTCAATAACCTGTACTTTATGTGGCTTAATAGTCTAAAACTTATGTGACTCAATAGCCTAAAATATGAAGTTTGTTATGTGGCTTAAACCAAAAATGTATTTAATATCTTTTTTAAATCGTAACTTAAGTATGATAACTTTGGAAACATCAAATGAACCTTTTCTTTTTTTCGGTAAAAGCATGAGGCTAATCAATGCATAGACATTTGAATATCATAAGAGATTGCATAAGACTTACTAAACTTAAAACATTTAGGACATACATATGACATGAAAGGCATGAGTCTGTGAATAGCTATTTGAATACTCGCGGCAATTAGATCATATGACTCAAGAAAACTGGTGTGTCATGCCTTAGAGATCGATATTACATAATTCACTATGATCGTAACACTTAGAAATGGTTCATTTAGCATATTTGAATTATTCATCTCAAAATAGAGGAATTTGTTCATCTCATGTGGAGGAACATTGACATCTCAAATGGAAGATCATCAACATCTAAGATTAAGGAACTCATGGACATCTCAATTAGGGAACTTAGACTTCATAATAGAGAAACATGAATGTCTCAAATCCAAAAGAACTTAAACATTTCATAATAGAGGAATTAGACATCTCAATTAGAGAAATTATGAATCATATAAGGTGCAAATGTAGAGCTCTTGAGAAGAATGTAACAAGAAACAAGAAACGCGTGTAGTATAAATAGAAGCCTGCTCAGAATTTTCAAATTGGGAGGTTTAGCCTTGTATATCTAGATTTCAATATTTAGCATCTTAAGATGATTAAAATAATCCTTTAAAGCTTCAATCTATAACAATACTTGTAATAGGAACTAACATTAACAACAAAAACATCACCTGTCATTTAGGTAATTTGACGTAACTAATAATGAGCATAAAGCTCCAAGGTTCTTGAAAAATGGTGTTTCACCACACCCTTGGTTCTTCATGGATCACAATGGCACCTTAAATACCATATGAGGCCAACCATCACCTCCTGCATAATAAAGCACAAGCAAAACAACCCCTTATTGAACTCAAATAAATGGCGAGACTTGGACTCACGACTTCCTACGACCTTCCCGTGAGCCCTCATTGTAAAACACACTAGAATTACTCATATGAATCCATTTTATAGCTTAGAATAAGATTTCTTACCTTGTGGATGAAACCCTAAGTTTCTACTTGAATCCTTTGAGCAAAATCCTTTTCTTTGCTATAATTCAACAAGAGTCGACATTAGCATCATGTGATTATAGGAGGAAAAAACATGGTTGAGCTTAATATTATACGTTGAAGATGGAGAAGAGGAGATTGAGATTTTTGAGCTATAAAGCTCTAGTTCAAAGTGATAGAGGTGTTGAGAGAAATTAGAAATGTGATGAATCTTTTTCTAATTTGGGGTATTTAAGGTATTTGTGTTTAGTGGATCCTACTTCACTTTTCACTTCTCTCCCATCTTAGCCACAAATCAAGAATGTGTTACCCTTTATGCGTTTGCTGCCCACATTTATATCACATGAGTTCTAATCCATGTGAATTTTATATTAATACACACTCAACTACTTTATGGGTTTTACTTTGCGCTACACAAATTTTTACTTTATCAAACACTTCTTAGTAAAATATTCAAAACTTCGTATAAATTTTATTGATATATAATTTTAATACCTGAAAACTAGACTCGAATACCTTTAATTTAATATGTAATTAACAATATAATACTTATATCCTGAGATATACTTATTTAAAGTGAAACCATATGCGAGCCATTTGCAATAATTGTCCGTAGCATAGCTTTCAACTCGACTGCTCAGGCTTTTTAGACCTTAGATCACTTCTAACTTCTGTTTACGATGCTTATTATCATGTCCACAAGATATGGTACTATTCTATTGCCTCTCTTGTCACAATGGAAACATCATTTCTGTCTTTGATGTCGTATTTAAATCTTAAATATTCTTAGGCCTTCATCCTTTGCTCAACATTAATATATGCTGAATTTCTTAAAATTTATACTTAGAGTCTATTTGGATTTGCTTATTTTAGGTACTTTTAAGTCAAAATAACTTTTAAATAATTTAAAAAAACAAAAAAAACATGTAATTTAATTAAAATACAAAATAACAAAATAAGCCAAAGTTTAAACCTCTCCAAACAACAAGCTCTTAGATACCACCTTATTCTTCCGAGTTCAAATAGATTTATTGATGCCATATTAGATGTCAGAAATATGAGGTGCTTCATTGTAAAGATCATCAAATTAGTGTCACGCCCCGCCTTGGGAGTATGACTCCGGCACCTCGGTGCCCTACTAGACCTCGAACTAGGACTACTAAGCCTAAGCACATTTGGTGCCTGGCTGGCTCTAACTCTGATTCACGGAATCAACGGGTTATATAGCGGCTGTAAATACAGCCTCCGTCCGGCTAGGCCTTCATAGCCACCAGATAACAACAATAATGCAACTTTAATCGGGACAATATAAGGGAACTTGGCGCGGCCGACAAGGCCACCATGCTGACTAGTTTTCACTAAGAACTGAATCAGAAGTTAAACTACTCTGTGACCGCAAGGTCACCAACTACTAACTGGATAAGGCCTCACACGGCCAACATAAACAACTAAACATACGTACGACCTCACATGACCGCACACCAACACTGTGGAAATATATGCACTGCAAGCCTCTAAGAATATCGATAAGATGGTCGGGACAGGGCCCCGACCTACCCGTACTATACAACAAAAGAAAATGGAATAGACCTCTCAATATCAAGCTCCTGATGATAGGAGTTGATGACTCGTATAGCTAGGAGCACGAGGGGTCAGCTCCTCGTCCGTGAGTACCGCAGCAGTAATGCAAATACTAAATGGGCGTCAGTACCACCGGTACAGGGTATTTAAAGCAAACTGAGCATAACTGAATACAAGCAATAATACTTTAGTAGTTTCAATAATGTAAAGTATTCAAACTGCTCGTCGAAGTGGATTCGGCTGGGCTTATTTGTACCGAAGGTAAGGTAGAAGCATACCGTCAGACGGCGACCTGCTGTCTATCAGCTAATAAATAACATGTATATACATATATACCATACAAGGACCTATACTGTACCCCATAAGCCGGAAGGTGCCAACCAACACACGCCTATATACCTACCCGTGTCAAAACCATCCAAAAATAAATCCACTCGCTACTAACTACGAGAACCTCTTACCGATTCCCTGGGTCTCCAGCTCGGACTAAGACCTCTGATATATATAATCGCAGGTCTTAGTCCGGAGGATCGGGTCAGACTGCATCAGACTGTGACCGTAGACTGCATCCGTAATGCTATGTCAGACGCTCTACATGGGGAATGCTCATTCCCATCTTCGCCCTCTAGCGGACGTCATACCACTTGCAGTGCGTCTCCCCACCCTCAGCGGGCGTGTCAACACAGTTACTAACCAAGGGGCGACGAGGACGCTTAAAGGGTGACCTCATAGCACAAACAAGGCTCAACAAACAATAATCACGCATAGCAAGCATGTTCAATCTGAAAATACTATCCTTGTTTTGACATATGATTCTGATTCTCTTTCTGCATTAAACTGATTCTCATACTGAGCTATATATATGAAATATTATCTGACTATCTCGATATTGCTCCATTAACTTTTATTCTCAATATAACATAATATTATAAAACATGCTTGGTCGGGTCATACCGGACTCAATTCTCGACCTCTAGATTCTTTATTCTAGACTTTACTTTGTTTACTATACTGGGATTAAGTATCTTGCCAAAGAAACAGGCCTTACATACCTTCATTTCTTATTTCCCGACTAACCGGCGTAGCTCGATTAGTATTTCCACTATTTATGCTAACCGCATTCATATATATATATATATCAATTAGAACTAAATACATTAATATTCTGAAATAAAATAAAAAATTTTGGGGTTTTTTTTTTTTTATGAATTTTGAGTTTTTTTAATTTTTTATTTTTGAAATATTCACAAGTTCAACAGGGAGAAATGCTTACTTTAGGGCTGGGAGTATATTGACACTAATTTGGAGCAATTCTACTTACCTTAGCTCGGTAGCACGACGGTTCGCCTACTGAATTTCACGAAACTAAACCCGTATGAATGCTCCTCGCTGCTCAATACTTCACTACCCAAGGTTAATTCGAAGTTTGGACCGCTAATAGCGTAAACGGAAGAAATTTCATCAATTTACTCGTGCCTGCTTTCACTCGCTCTCTCCGAAATTAAGGCTTGGTTATCACTTAAAACTGAAGTGACGGGGTTTATATATTTTTGCCTGATAGGGCCTCGTAAGACGGCGCCATCATTGCAGGTCTCACTCCCACCGTGACACGATGCCATCGCGGAGGGCTCCCGCCCGCTCCTCCTGCCATGGTTGGACGTGTCACTTATCCGGTCTTTCCATGGGCCTTTTCCTAGCATGTATGGCATTCAAAAACTCTTAACCAACATACGAATAGGCCATCCACATGTCGAGAATTTACGATGTGTAACATCCTCCCCCCCCTTAAGAACATTCGTCCTCGAAACTAAACTTCTACTTATAGGAACCTCAACTTACTCGACTTATTCTAGAAAAATTCTTGGCAGAGTCGCCTCTGTAATATGGACTATCTCAAAACCTGAAATATAGAAAAGCTCCAATACAGTACTCCACACAATACTATAGCAAATCTCATAAAGGACTAGAGTCGACTATCTCATTTATACATGCGGCTATGCTTCATTTCATAAGATAACAATACTAACATACCTCTTGGCTGACTAGACTTGGAATAAGTTAGGATATTTGACTTTCATTTGTTCCTCCGCTTCCCAAGTCATCTCCTCTGGTTCTTATTACGCCATAGCAAGTGGGATGCAGAGCAATCTTCAGTTCTCAATCTACGAATCCGTTCTGCCTAATATGGCTAATGAACCTCTTCATAGGCCAGCTCTTCCGTAACCTGACATCCTGGACTAGGACAACTCGACATGGGTCTCCCTGTGTATCTTCTAGCATAGATACGTGGAAAACTCGATGAACACCTAATTCTCGAGGCAAGTTCAACTCGCATGCCATTTGGCCTACTCTCCGCTCGAATCCGATAAGGCCCAACGAATCTCTGGACGTGAGCTTACCTTTCTTGTCGAATCTCATCACCCCTTTTATTGAGATACTTTCAACAATACCAAATGCTCACATTAAATTGTGATTGCGCCGTACATCGCATAATACGATTACGGCTTTGAGCGCCGGGCAGGGCATTCTCGATGTTTTATCTTCTCCTCCACTGATGAATATCTCGGTCCAATCAACGCTGACTCTCCTACTTCAAACCAGCCAACTTGGTGATCTACATTTTCGCCCATACAAGCCTCAAAGGGCGCCATCTCGATAGCCGAGTGTTAACTATTGTTATAAGCAAATTCAATCAAGAATGCTCGTCCCAAATACTAAAGTCCAACACACACGCCCGTAGCATATCCTCGAGCGTCTGAATAGTGCGTTCCGCCTGTCCATCTGGGCTCCGAGGGTGGAATGCTGTGCTCAAATTAATCTGCGTTTCCTGCCTCTCTGAAACGACCGCCAAAATCTAGCCATAAATTGTGCTTCTATCGTGAGATAATAGATACTGGAACACCGTGTAATCTAACTATTTCTCTGATATACAATTCGTCGTAATCTTCGGCAGAGAAAGTAGTTTTCATCCGGCAGGAAATGGCTGATTTCATCAAGCCTGTCAACAATTACCCAAATGGAATCATGTCTATGCCTCTTACGGTAATCCCGCTACAAAGTCCATGTTTATCGTTTCCCACTTCCAAAGAGGCACAACATGTCCCGAGTCAACTGGGCCTCGGGTCTATGGTGTTCCGCTTTTACTTGCTGGCAGTTAGGACACTAGGCTACAAATTCTGCTATTTCCTTCTTCAAACCTGGCCACCAAAAGATCTCCTTTGATATCGGGGTACATTTTCATCGCGCTCCGGGTGGAGAGAGAAGCGGGCGTAATGTACCTCACTCATAATCGCGACGAAGCCCTAAAATATCTGGAACACAAAGGCGGCCCTTACATCGCAACACTTCATCATCCTCAGTTACCTGAAAATCTGGCGCTTTCCTTGCTGAACTCGTCTTTAAGCTGAACCAAAGTCGATCTTTATATTGCTGCTCACGCCCACAACAAATGACGACACAAATGTGTTCTCAATTACCATTTTGTTGTCCTCTGTTTCTGCTACACGAATAACTAAAACTTCGAAGCACTAGTATTTATCTGGCCAACTCCTACTGCTCGGGCTGCAAGTATGCCAAACTTCCCATAGATTTGCGGCCGAGAGCATCTCGCTACTACGTTGGCCTTTCCGAATGATACAAAATGTCCACGTCATAATCTTTTCAATAACTCCAACTAGCGATGCTGCCGCAAATTCACTCCCTCTGAGTGAAGATATATTGTAGGCTCTATGGTCAGTGAAAATGTCCACATGGATGCCATACAAGCAATGTCTCCATATCTTTAGGGCGTGGATTACGCGGCTAACTCCGTGTCGTGGGTATGATAATTTTTTCGTGTTTCTCACTGCCTGGAAGCATAAGCAATTACTTTACCATGCTGCATCAACACGCATCCTAACCCAACACCTGATGCGTCGCAATATACTGCATAGCCCTCTGTACCTTCTGGCAATGCTAACACTGGACAGGAGGTTAATCTGTCTTTAATTCTTGAAACTCGTTCACATGCGTCCGTCCACCGAAACTTTACCGTTTCTATGTCAGCTTAGTCAGACGAGCCGCTATGGTGGAGAATCCTTCAAAAAATCTCCTATAGTACCCTGCTAACCCCAGAAAACTGCGGACTTCAGTGGGAGTGGTAGGTTTGGGCCAGTCTTTGATCAAGCCTATTTTTCGCGTGTCTACCTCGTACACCCGCATCCGACACAATATGCCCTAAGAAAGCTACTGAGTGTAGCCAGAATTTACCTTGGAGAACTTGGCATACAACTGACGGTGCCTGAGAATCTGAGCACTGTCCGTAAATGAGCCTGGTGGTTCACCTCTCGAGCGAGAATACACTGTGAATATCGTCGATAAACACTATCACGAATGTGTCCAGTATGGTCTCAAGATACTGTTCATCAGGTCCATGTAACACATTGGGCATTCGTCAGCCCAAAGGACATGACTAGGAACTCAAAATGGCCGTATCTGGTCCTGAAGGTTGTCTTGGGAATGTCTCTTTCACGGACTCGAACCTGATGTGTATCCGCATCGTAAGTCAATCTTGAGAAATATCCGCCCCCTGTAACTAGTCAAACAAATCATCTATTCTGGGAAGTGATACTTATTCTAACTGTAACCTTATTCAACTGACGGTAATCTATACACATGCGGAGCGAACCATCCTTTCTCACAAATAGATGCACCCCAAGGTGAAGTGTTCGCCCGATAAAGCCCTTTTTTATCTAACAGCATCTTTCAAATTGCCCTTTAATTCTCTGAGCTCAGCAGGAGCCATAGGATATGGAGGAATTGATATGGTTGCGTGCCTGGTAGCAAATCAATTGCAAAATCTATTTCTTCTCGGGAATACCAGGTAGCTCATTCGAAATACGCGTGGAATTCATTAACCATCGGGAATGTGTGATCGGGAGAGTCGAGGCTCCACCCAAACATCCTAGACTCTGACTAGGTGGTAAATGCATCCCTTAGTTATCAACTTCCTCGCCTGAGGTAGGAAATAAATCTACCTTTGGCGTAGCTGTGCTACCCTTCCACTCTCGTATCGCTCCCTTGGAAAGTGGACCGAACCGTCTTGGTCCAACATTCTACGTTGGCATAGCATGGCACCAACGAATCCATACCCATAATGGCATCGAAATCAATCATTCTAGTTCTACGAGATCTACTATGGTCTGACGATCAATAACCTCTACCGTACACCCTCGATAAATCCCGTTAGCTATAATGGAGTCACCGATGGGTGTAGATACCGAGAATGGCCGCTGAAGCAATTCTGGTGCAACACCGGGCCTGGAGCCACAAATGGGGTAACGTAGGACAAAGTAGACCCTGGATCAATCAATACATAAACAAGGTATGAGCAAATAGTCATCATACCCGTTACCACATCCGAGATGCTTCGAGTCCCGCCTCGGGTAGTGCATAGGCAATGCTTGGGCTCCGTACCGAACTAGAGGTTCTGATCTACTCGGCCTCTTACCTGCTGGACCCGAGGGGCCTACGCCCTGCCGAGGTTGCTGGAGCTCGCGCCTCGGGCGATGCTCGCCTTGGCTATCACGGCTACCCCCGTCCCTTGGCCGGACAATCTTGCATCCTATGCCCTTCCCCGCCCACATGTAACACCCTATGGAGCCATATCTCGCAAGCTCCGGAGGTGGTGTCGATTGCAAACATGGCAGGGTGGGAATGTGTATCCACTCTTTCTCTACCCTCCTTTGATGAGGAGAATCCACTTTCTGAAACCGGCCACTGCATTCGAATCGACTCCCGGCGGATAAATCTACCTCTCACGCAGTTGGCCGAAGGCGGGGGTCTAGGTGGCCTATTAGAAACCGTGCCTATCAGGAAAACCATGGCCTAGGCCCTCTCTGGAATTTCCCCTGAATCTCATCAAATCTATCTTTGCGCTCGCTCCCGATTTGTTCGCTCATACTGCTGGGCCGCTATCTAAGGCTCCTCAACAGCCTCAAGGAAGTTCGCACCCGAGCGATGTCCATATCTTCCTCAACGTGGCTGTCATACATGTCTCAATATATTCTGGGTTCGCACTCCATAATGAATCGGGTGAACCCTCCTCGGCATGGTATCCACGAAAGCTGGACCATAGCGGGCTAAGGGAATCAAACCGTAGGGCATATTCACGTACACCTTCGCCCTCGCCCCATGCAAGAATTCGTCCCGCCTTGGGGGGCAGACTGGCACCTGGTGCCCTACTAGGACCTGAATCGCTAGACTACTGAGCCTAAGCACTTCTGGTGCCTGGCTGGCTCTAACTCTAATCCACGGAATCAACGGGCTGTATAGCGGCTGCAAATGCACCCGATTTCCGGCTAGGCCTATAGTCATCTCGTACAACAACAACAACTAACCAGAATCATATCAATATAAGGGAACCTATGCGGGCCGACAAGGCCACCATGCTGACTAAGCCACTGAGAACTGAATCAGAAGCAACTACTATGTGACCGGGTAAGGTCACTGAATCAAACCGGATAAGGCCCCACACGCCCAACATAAAAATGTTCAAACACACGCACGGGTTCATGACTTGCAATAACTAACCATAGGGAAATATATACAGCTTGCAAGCCTCTAAGAATATTATTAAGATGGTCGGGACATTAGGCCCCGACCTACCCGTACTATACAACAAAAGAAAATGGAATAGACCAATATCAAGCTCCATGACAGAGCCGATGACTCGCTGGCCGGCTAGGACTACGAGGGGCCGGCTCTGCCCGTGAGTACTGAGGTGGTAATGCAGTGCCTCAATGGGTGCCGTACTACTGCATTTAGTATGTAGGGCAAACTATATAACCAAACAAGGCAATAATACTAGTAGTTTTGAATAGCAGGAAGTATTCGAAATCGTCAAGCAGGGGATAAGTGAAATAAGCTTATTTGTAATCAAGGTAAGGTAGAAGCATAGCTGTCGACGTGGCCTACCTGCCTATCACCTAATAACAACATGTATATACATATATAACATACAAGGACCTATACCACCCCCATAAGCCGGAAGGTGCCACAACCAACACACAAAGCCTATATACCCCTACCCGAGTCAAAACCATCCAAAAATAAATCACTCACCTCGTATACTAACTACGATCACCTCTCTTACCGATTCCCCTAGGTCTCCGCCCCCGGACTATGACCTCTGGAGCATATAATCGTGTCTTGGTCCGAGGACTCGCATCGTACTGCATCGATCTCAGATCGTATCCGTAATGCTATGCTGACGCCTCATATGGGGAATGCTCCATTGCATCTTCGTCCTCTAGCGGACGGCATACCACTCCTTAGAGTGGCGTATCCCCACCCTCAGCGGGCGAGTTGACAGTTACTTATCCAGGGGCGGCGAGACGCTTAAAGGGTGCCCTCATAGCACAAATGTGTCTCTACAAACAATAATCACGTATAGCAAGCATGTTCAATCTGAAAATACTATCCATGTTTTGATATATGATTTTGATTCTCTTTCTCGCATTAAACTGATTCTCATACTGAGCTATACTGCATCGGAAATATTATCTCGACTGCCCGATATTGCTCCACTAACTTTTATTCCGAATATAAAATAATATTATAAAACATGCTTGCTGGATTCATACTGCTGGACTCACTCTCGACCTCTAGATTCTTTCAGACTGGATTAAGCTATCTTGCCGAAGAACTAGCTTGACATACCTTCGTTTCGATTTCCCGACTAACCTGGCGTAGCCTCACGCATTTCCGCTATTTCACCTTAACCGCATTCATATATATATATATATCAATTAGAACTAAATACATTAATATTCTGAAATAAAATATCACTTTTAATATATATATATAACTCCAAATTTTGGACTTGGCTGAAAATTGTCAGAAAACTCGCTATTTCGAAGTCCGGGAGGGAGAATGCTACTTTAGGGCTAGGAGTATATTGATACTCAATTTAGAGAAATTCCACTTACCTTATCTCGGTAGCACGACGGTTCTCCGGCCGAATTTCACAAAACTAAACCCATAGGAATGCTCTCTGCTGCTCAATACTTCACTACCCAAGGTTAATTCGAGTTTGACCGCGTTTAATAGCGTGAACGGAAGAAATTTCATCAATTTACTTCAGCCCTCTGTTTTCACTGTTCTCTCTGGAAATTACATGAAGTTATCACTTAAAACCGGAAGTGAGGGGTTTATATACTTGCCTGGAGCCAAGTGCCCCGTGGCACGGCGCCACCGCGGAGGCCCTCCT
Source organism: Datura stramonium (assembly GCA_018107945.1). Lineage (NCBI taxonomy): Eukaryota > Viridiplantae > Streptophyta > Magnoliopsida > Solanales > Solanaceae > Datura > Datura stramonium. The sequence continues at coordinate 124,185 of JACEIK010003328.1, read as the reverse complement.
CCTGGACACTCTGGCGCCATCATGAGGGTTCGTCCCGGTTCCTCCCACGATGGTTCGACGTGTCGCTTATCTGGTCTTTCCCCGGGCCTTTTCCTAGCATGTATGGCATTCAAAAAGTCTTAACCAACATGCGAATAGGCCTTCCACATGTCGAGAATTTACGGGTATAACACTAGTTTGGTTAATGAATTTGAGAAATGAAGAACTAACTTTAAAATTCCTTAAATATAGAAGATGGACAATATAAAAGCTGAGATTATAAAACATAGAGGGTGCATTTGGTATAGTGGTACAATGTGTTTTTTTTTTAATGTTTGATTGGTCTAATGTCATGACTCCAAGTCTGCACCGAATGCAATACATTTCCTAGAGCCAAGTGACCCAAGCTAACCCATAGCGTAGCATATTACTAGCACAATTTACCAAATAGAAGACTGAGAAGAAGCTAACTGAGTTTGTAGAACATTTCATAAATAAATGCTGAAATAGACTGGAAATGAATAGTTGAATAGACACTGAGTCATAAGCTTAAATACTAATACTCTATCTCGAAAGCCTCTACTAATTGATAAGCTACTGGGAAAAGTCCCCACTAACTTTAAAGTCCGAAACTAAAACTAGACAACTGAATAAAAGAAAACAACTCCAGTACTTGAAAGATGAGGACTCATCATTTAATAGCTGCTGGCAAACGCTGGAGCAAGTCTAACTGTGATGTTGTTCCCGAAAATTAATCTATATCATAAAACGATATAACATAAAGTATGTAGTCGTACTTTGAATGTACCGAGTATACGTATGTGCAACTAATATTTAGAAAATGATAGTAAATCTAAAAAGTATAACTGAACTGATGCATAATGACCCTATCTGAATTCATAAATACCGAAGATTACATGACAAATATGAAAGCACCTAAAGTAATAGTAAGACTGATTTTTAGGGTAATGTACATGCACTAAAAGCTAAAATTGTAACTATAGATGAAGATTGGAAACTATAATTGGGGAGTACTCGTTAACCGACATATAACCATGTGAGCTAAACGTGGAGTTTGATGTATACGCCCCATCGATAGGAGTCAATATATCTTTCCAGGGTATAAAGGCATGGCTGTTTGATCACTAACTGAGGCCCATTTGGGCTAATAACCTATGGTGGTACATAGTTCGGGAATCGGGTGCAAACCCCAATCCACTCGATGCTAAGTACTATCTGATGTCCTAAGACTAAGTCAAAACTACTTTATCTGAAAGCGCCCTACGAGTCTATAGGATCTGATAAACTACTAATATTGATAGTACTGATTATACTGAGAATACCGATACGTTGTAAAACATGAATACTTAATTCATTAGAAAAATCATATATTCTTGAAAAGGAATGCTATTTGAAAATAATACTAGCTCTTGAAGCAAAGTCTTTGAAATCATGCCACCAAAATTATGAAAAGATACTATAAAATCTGAAAATAACATCATGGATATAGTGTAAATATTAGTCATGAAAACCTTGAAGCATAGAGAAAAGATAAGAGAATTCAACGTGGAATAAAAATCCAAAGTCATGAATTCTAGAGAAATATATTGCTACGTTTCGAAAAATAGTTAGGACACAAGGTGGAAGGGAATCCCTGTTGAAGTTCAAAATACCTAAAGAAGAAAATTCCTTTGCTAGAACTTAAATTCTTGGATCTTTGAAGAGGAACCTAACTGTCTTGAGAGAACTTTTGAAACTTCTATGGTCTGCTCTTAGAGACTAAGAGAGAATGAGAGGAGAAAGTAGATTAATTCCCTTTAATCCCCCTACAAAATATCCCAAATACGACGTAGTTTAGAATTAAAAGGGTGGGGAGTTATGAAAACTTACTGAGATCCCATATTAAAAACTTCCCATCCAATGACCATGACCCACACCACGAATCCTTGCTGTCACCCACGACTCATGGTGACCATCCGTCCTATGCTTGACCAAAATTCACTTATTTGATCCTCATACAATGGGTGCTCATCACAATTTGCTTACCTAGTGGACTAGTTTTATAACTTCTCTGAAATTCATCCAATGAATATATACCATGATCCTTTACTTCATAAGGATGAGTCATCACTTGACTCGTTGTCTCGAAAAACACTTAACACATTTTTGGACTGTTGATCTGATGAGACTCATGACGGGTCAGCTACTTGACAAAATGACTCATCACATGAGTTGTGATATCTGGAAAATTGAGAATTTCACCGCTGCTCACCACGAGTCTGACCACGACTCAGGTCCCCATGTAACGAGTCACCAGACTTGTTCTAAGGCATTGCGAATTTTTCTGCCGGTTTCTACTCCAGTCTGGGTCCGATCTTAGGACTTTTAGGGTGTTATATCTAATTTTAAAATAATATTTTTTCTAGAAAAACAAATTCCTTAAAAATAAGAAAATGACTTCTAGTGGGATTTAGCAGATCTCATATTACAACAAGCTGTTATGAGTTGCAGGAGAAAGGTACGGCATATCAAGACATTCGTAGAAATCTTCTAAGATGCCTGTGCTCAGTATCAAACCATTACTTAATTGTACGACTCTTGGGATCATGTTACGAGTCGTACCAAAGGCCAACACTTAGCAAATTCTGTAGAAGCCAAGGGATGTAATGAGAAAAGGCACAACCTGTACAATCCTATTAGGTCATATGGGATGAGTCGTATGAAGTGTCAACACCATATTTGGATATTTCCCTGGCTAACTTAGAAAAATGATTTTATTATATGTATAAATACTTTTTAGTTTTTTATTTATTCTTGAAGTAGTTAGAAGAGGTTCATTATCAATTTGTAAACAGTTTTTGACAATATTGAGAGCAATTCTGGGATCTTAACATTAATTTTCTCAATTGCTCTTGAATTTATTCATCATCCTTTTCGGTAATATTCAAAGCAAGCTTTAAATCATCATTATAAGTATTCAATTATGTGTTTGTCTATGAATACTAATCATGATCTTACAATCATGAGAGTCTAAACCTCCACAGCTAGGATTGTGGGAATCATGGTTGATTAACGAGCTAGGGTTACACAAGTGATTTGAAACTAATGCTAAACGCTATTGTATTCTTCATTCTTAATGCTTTTAGTGAAGTGCAAACGCTAGGACTTGCCCGAATTATTTACTTGCTTGAACCTAGAGAAGTAGAGATTAGGAAAAGAGAATTACAACAAAGCCTTGATTTTTTTGTGATCATTGTATTACTTGAGTCACGATCACATGATATTTAATTTGGAACAAACTGATAATGGTTGTGTCTGAAATCGGGCCATGAGACCCAATCCGGTGATTGAGCATAGTTATCTAATAGGGATGAACTAGTCGCTTGGATGAACTCCTAGTTATCAGTTCTACAAGTAGAATTGGGATAGATCATGAGTGTAAACCCAAAGTAGTTATGAACCCATGGGAACACTTACCCTAGTTAATTGCAAATCTTGATAAATAACAATTGAATCTCAATCTTGTTTTATAATTATTTTCTATAAAACCTCCAATTTGACATAAAATACTGAAAAGCCTAAATACCAGATAGTCTAGTTCTTACCATAATCCCTGTGTTCGAACTCAACCTTTGTTGGATTCTTTATTGACAACGCCCGCTTCATACAGAGTGTGAGTTTGAGCGTTATCAAAAAGTGGCTCCATTGCCGGGGATTACGGTTAAGATTAGATTAATTACTTGTGTTTAACTTTTAACGTTATTTCCTCATTTACGTTTTCTTTTTGTTTTGCACATCCATAGGTTGTCTCCTAGTGAATGCCAAGTACTGACGGAGCGGAAACCTCTGATTTCTTTGATCTTCAAATAGAAAGAACATGTCACGACCCAAATGTACCACCTGACCGCCGAGACACGGGACAAGGAGCCTTGAGAGACCCCAAGTCGCACCTGTGGCATGAGCATACATCTAATTCAATCACATGATGTGAAGACTTAGCATAGAGAACGAATATAACATAAATACAAAGGAAAACAAAGATAATACTTATATGATACGGCGGAATACAACTTTTAGTTTGATAAGCCTCTAAACAGAAAAACAGATTGATGAGACAACTCCCCAACTAATCCAACATCCGTGAATTAATAATAACATATGTGAACATGTAGTCCTCTGAACATGAGGACTCACCAAGTGTGCCGAGAGAAAGTTCCGAATCTATCTACGCAGGATAAGCATGAGAACTGGGACCTGTATTATGAGACGATATCATAGAAAGTATGCGGTCAGTATGGAATGTACCGAGTATGCAAGCTAAGTGGAAAGCAGAGATTTAAAATATTTCTAAAACTCATAAATGGTCATAAGAGTAAAGACATGATGTCGTATCATAAATCATTATAACATATCTACGTTCAAAGTTTTCAAAACATCCATAACATGAACATAGTGGCTAATCATAATAGAAGAGCTTTGCTTAAACATAACTTGAGCCAACATACATAATCATAACATGCGTAAATCATGAGGAACAACGGGAGATTGTCTTAACCGATATACCCCATCTGAGCACACATGAAGCCCAACTTGTAACCCTAGTCATGAGGGTTTTCGTACCTTGCCAAGGGTAGGAACCATGAAGGGCGTGATCACACATCAAAAGGGCCATTTGTCCAGGGACAAACATGAAATGGTTCCAACATACCTACGGTCGTAGTTCATGAGATCTGGGGTTTAACTTGAACCCCGAACCTACTCGGTGTTCGATACTACCCCAAAACATATAGTTCTCATAATAATACATACATGAGTTCATGGGAAGTTAAATCATAATAATCATAAACATGCTTGAACATACGTGAACTAGCTACATGACTTGAGGCCCATTGAGTCAGACAAAACATAATTCATGCTTAATAAAATATATACATACTTGTAGATCAAGCATATAGTTTAAATTTTCATAAGATCGTAGTAGATAACATAATATATTCATGATTTATTTCATAATACATGCTGGGCTTATTAAAACATCAATGGATCATAAATCGGTTTACATTGGGCATGCATAATCAAGTTTAATTGATTAGATATTCGAAATCAGCCATATTAATATCAATTTAGAGCTCAAAAGATGATCAAAATCAGTAGATAATGATAGGGTTTCAAAATCACAAGATCCATACTTAAATCATTAATTTTTTATACAAACCGAATATAAAACCCCATGAGTTCTTAAATAAATTTTGACTAATTAATAGAGAAGGAGCATGGGTGTGAAGAATCCACCCGCGGAAGACCTTACATACTTGGGATTATCAACTCCTAACCCTCCTTAAAAGCCCAAGGATGAAATTGAAGGAATTGAGGTGAAAAGCTTTACATCTCCCTTTAGATCACTTGTCAAAAAAAACTTGCATGCAGTGAATGGGAGTTATGAAAGGTTTATTTTCTTAAACCCAGCTTTCCCAAGCCAAAATGACGTAGTTTAGACCTTATGATAGTGAAAAGTCAAAAAATACCCTTAATGAACTTGCCATGAAATCTGGCTGGATGGGACCAACAAACAGCACCAATGGGTCGTTAGAACCCACTATGACCCGTCATGTCTCTCGTGGAATGAACTGCTGATGACCCATTCTCGAACCAAACAATTTGCCTATTGTGACGAACCGTGCGTCCAAATCAGACTGCTACATCATCTGGTTAGTCCTCAACTTGGCATCTATCTTCTAATGGGTCACACCACGACCCTTCACCACAAACAACGGATCGTTTACCCCCATCAAGCCTACTGGAAATTAATCCTAAAATCACGACCATAACCAACCCACCCATGGCTTCCTAATGGGTCATTGTGTCTCCGTTGTTAAGACCGCGCCCACTTGACCCTAACCACGCACTGCAAAGGACGGCCCATTGTATCCCACAACGGGTCGTCATACTCTCAAGCATTCCACTGTCACTCAACATTTCACCAACGATAAAGATACAATGACCTGCCATGGTTTACCATGAGGTCGTTCTGTGATCCGTACCGTGATATTTTGCCGCTTATGCACTTTTTAGATTCAACTCCTGGCCCATTCTCTAGCCTTCCCGAGGTATTATATCTCCTCTTCAAACATTCGTCCTCAATGGTGAAACAAGGCAAACATAGACATACAATTATCATACTAAATTCTCGCCACTATTTTAACTGAAATTTTATGGAATACCACTCTCCGAACCAAACCATATAGTTGAACTGATCTCATGCTTCACATACACACTCATATATATAAAAGAAACTTGAACACGGGAATCAACATGAAAACTAAGTGGGATCATAGAGTAGAACCGATACCTCAAATCGAAACCGAGCCGGTAGAGAAAAATGTGGGTATCTCGCCATCATATCCGCTTCGCTTCCAGTACGTAGCTCCCTAATATGCTGATTTCTCCATAAAACCTTAATTGAAGCTTACTTTTGTTTCTCAACTTCAACCCGACGCATCCAAGATTTCAATGGGAATTTCCTTCTATGACCGAGGCTGTCTTTTACCCAATGCTGTCTACCTCTACTGCTCAAGGTTGGATCACCCAAATATTTCTTCCAAAGTGACACATGAGAAGACGGATGAATTGAAGATAACTCTGATGGCAAGTCCAACTCATACCACCTACCAACTCTTTCTCACAGTCTTGCAAGAGGGACCAACACAGTGGGATTGAGTTTTCTTTCTTCAACCGCATGACTCCCTTCATGGGAGATACCCTTGGAAACACCGCCTATCCTATCAAACTCCAAATCTCCTCACATCAGCATACGATTTCGATGACTGAGCGGCTTTTAGACGGCCTTTATCAACTGACCTTCACCACGCCTCATGAATCAGACTGGGTCCTATCATAGCTATTCACCAACCTCAAAAACCACCATAGAGACTCACACCTCCGCCCATAAAGGGCCTCGAACGATGCCCTCTAGATACTAAAGTGATAACTTTTATTATAAGCAAACTAGGCAAATGATCATCCTAAATTTACCTAAAAAATAACACATGCCTCAACATATCATCAAGGGTCCGGGATTGCTCGTTTCTGTCTGCCATCCATTTGCGGATGGAATGCTGTGGCCGAGCGACCCGAGTCCCAAGTCCTTCTGAAAAGACCTCCAGAACTAGGAGGTAAACTGAGTACCTTGGCTCCTAAAATAATAGATAAGGGAACTCCATGAAGTCGAACCAACTCCTGAATATACAATCTGGCATAATCATCTCGTTGGAATCCGTGGTCTTGACCGGTAGGAAGTGTGCAACCTTTGTTAACCCGTCTACCACCACCCAAATGGAATCATAGTGTCGGCGAGTAAGGAGGTAGGCCTGTAGTAAAATCCATATTAATCTCTTCCCCATCGCGGGAATGTTAACATCCTAAAGTACACCTCCTGACTTAGTGCTTTACCTTCACTTGCTGATAGTTTGGACACTTAAGACAAACTCGATATCCTTCTTCATACCATCCCACCAATAGATTTCCGTAAGTCCCGATACATCTTCGTGGATCCTGATGGATGGCATATCTCGGTATCATGCCTCATGAAATATCTGACTCTTAAAATTATCAATGTCCAAACACAGAAGCCGACCCCGATATCGAAGGACACCATCTCCCCTTGGGAGAAAACCTCCACCTTTGACTCCGCATCACTCTTCCTCAGCCTTCTCAAAATTGGATCCTCATTTTTCTTAGATTTGACATCGACCACCAAGGACAATTCCCGACCCATTCTGCACAACAACGCGCCATCGGTCGAGTCGATCAATCTAACTCCTAACATTGCAAGTTGGTGGACATTTGTCACCAACCTCTTCCTTCCCTCATCCACGTGGGACACACTCTCCATAGAGTCACTGGTGCATCCGCAACCACATTAGCCTTGCCCTAGTTGGTACACACTCACATCGTAGTCCTTTAGCAACTCCAACCACTCTCTTTGTCAAGATTGAGATCTTTCTGCGTGAACACATATTGCAAGTTTGTGATCCGTGAACACGTCCACGTGAACCCCAAAGGCAATCACCATATCTTCAATGCAAGCACCACTGCGGCCAACTCAAGATCATGGGTCGGGTAATTCCTTTTGTGAACCTTAACTCGCCGAGAGGCATATTCTATCAACTTAAACACACATACCAGTCCGACTCTCAAAGCATCACAATATACAACAAAGCCATTCAAGCACTCGGCAAAGTCAACACTCTGTGTCAAGTGAGTTAAGTACCAATTCCAAAAGCTTTTCTCACAATCCTGACCATTGGAACTTTATCTTTTTCGATTCAACTTGGTCAAAGGGGCCGCAATAGATGAGAAACCCTCAACAAACTTTCAGAGTATCCTTCTAGGCCCAAGAAACTCCGAATTTCCAAAGGATTCACCGGTCTAGCCAATTCTTCACCGCTTCGATTTTCCTCGGAGAATCCACCCTTTGCCCTCACTCAACTCCATGGCCCAGAAATGCCACTGAGTCCAGCCAAAAATCACACTTGCTAAACTTTTTATACAACTGACGATCCTTGAGGGTCTCAAGCACTACTCAAATGAGCTGACATGCTCCTCCTCTCGAGTATTATAAGGGATGTCGTCAATGAATGCAATCACGAACATGTCCAAATATGTCTTGAATACCCCGTTCATTAGATCCATAAAAGCTGCAGGAACATTAGTTAGTCCAAAAGGACATAACTATAAACTCATAGTGACCATACCGGTTTTGAAGGCTATCTTTGGATATCACTTCCGACTCTAAGCCGGTGATACCTGCATTCGAGATCTATCTTTGAGATACACCCGGAACCCCGGGAGTTGGTCAAATAAATCATCAATCCCCGGGGCAAGGGGTACCTGTTCTTGATGGTGACCTTATTAAGTTGCCGATAATCGATACACATTCGAAGGGACCCATCCATCTTCCTAACAAATAGAACCGGGTGGTACCTTCCCCATGGAGACTTGCCTGCCCAATGAAACCCTTATCCAACAAGTCCTTCAATTGTTCCTTTAACTCTTTAACTACTGGGCCATCCTCGTAAGGAGGAATAGAGATAGGCTATGTATCGGGCAATAGATCAATTCCAAAATCAATTTCCCTTCTAGAGGAACACCTGGTAAATCATTAGGAAGAACTCCGTATACCGCACACCACTAGAACTAACCGACGTCGGGTCTCGGCTCTACATCCTTAACCCGAACAAGGTGGTACATGCAACCCTTAGAGATCATTTTCCTAGCCTTAAGATATGAAATAAAACCAACTGCTGGTACGACCGAATTACCCTTCCATTCCAAAATTGACTCACCCGAAAATCAGAATTCCACTACACGGGTCCTACAATTAATCGAAACATAACATACAAACAACCAATCCATACCCAAAATGATGTTAAAATCAATCATGTACAATTATACTAAGTCTGTGGGAGGTAACGTTATGCAACACCGTAATGGTGCAACCTCTATATACTCCGCTTAGCTACAATTGTTTCACTGACTGGAGTAGATATGGGAATGGTTCTAATGTAATTCTCAGGACTAACTCCAAAATTACTAGCAATGTGGGCGTTCAAGTGAAAGACAAGGTAGCTCCCGAATCTAACAAAGCATAAGCGTCAATATGGAAGACTTGCAACATACCCATGACCACATCTAAGCAAAGCCTCCTTCCCTTGGTGAGGCACTAGGGCATAAAACCTATTTCAGCGTTGACCACCTTTCCCCGTACTAGTGGGAGGCACTCCCCGAGGGGTCGTGCTGCTGGAGTAGTAAAACTGGCTATAAGGCAATCTTTGGGATCCCGTGCCCGGCTTGCTACACCCAAGACAAGCATCCGCACTCCAACTAGGCACCTCCCCCGGGATGATTTTTTCCACATCTCGCACAAGATGGGAAAGTGCGCTCCACCTGCATGCTACCGTGATCCCTCGAGCCTGTATCCCTCGTTCCGGGTCTCCCTTGAACTTAGACGGAGTGCTAGCTGATGATGGAGCTAGAGCAAGGGACCCGTGCTGGGATCACGACGCGATCCACCTCCCGACTCCGGCCTCGAGAAACCCCATAGTTGTCGGTCCCGCCCTCTTGGCCTCTCTCTACATCCTATATACTGACTCTCATCTTGCTGGGCATGCAATACAATATGGGGAAATTTGATGTCCTGATGGGCATGGCAATCCTGGGCAATCCTTGGTCCAAGTAATCGCTTACCCATGCACAACGCACCCTGCACTCCGAGCCCATTGATCCGCCACCAACTCGGAGAATATTTAGATAGCCGAGTGAACTACAATGCAAACTCCTGACTTACATGTTTCCCTACTTCAAATTCACAAACTCAACCGCCTTGAGCATCCTCATCTCCATGAACGCGATGTGGAACTCATCCCAACCTATCGGACCCGCACCCGCTACCTCTAGCACCTCTCTCCATTGCTTGAAGCATATATATGCTACCCCTTGAGCTGATAGGAGGTCAAATCAACACATTCCCCATTATTCACCCCCATAACCTTGGTGATCTTCAGAATTTCCCTCAATAAATTCATGTGGGTCCTCATCTGGCTTCGACCTCGTGGGAAACCTGAGGCTGTCCCTCGCCCTCACCAGAAGCTGCCGCATTCCCCATTTTGCATAATGTGCCACAATCGTATTCTCCGACTCGAGTGTCATGGCTCGTGCCAACATCTGAATCGCCGCCTCAAACTCAAAAGGCTGGCCTGATACGTGCTCCTCATGAACAGGTGGAGGTGGCTGATGCTCTCCATCAAGGGCACCCCCATGATCATTACCATTACCGCCGCTCCCCGGCATTAACTCGCATGGAGGCATAATTCGCGAAACACGCACAGTACGAACTAGAGGAGTAAAGTATGCCTATCGCAAAGACTTTACATCGCACAACATAGATCATGAAAGAAGGGAACATTTCTAAATGTCTCGTAGCTTCTTTGTCATAAGTGTGGCACGCTCACACCCATGAAAAAGACTCTCTACTTAACGCGCTTTTAGACTCCCTAGGACACATAAATCTATGGCTCTAATACCATGTTTGTCATGACCCAAACGTACACCTTGGATCGAGACACAGGACAAGGAGCCCCAAGAGACTCCAAGTCGACCCATGGCATGAGCACACATCTAATTCAATCACATAAGCAGAAGACTTAGCATAGAGAATCTAATCATAATATACGATAAAGGAAAATGTAAGATAATACTTATATAATACAAATGAATACAACTTTTTAGTCTGATAAGCCTCTAAACATGATAGGCGGATTGATTGGACAACTCCCCAACTAATCCAACGTCTAGAAACTGAAGGAATAACATAGAGTGTGAACATGTAGCCCCTCGAAACATGAGGACTCACCAAATGCGCCCGAGAACAAGTTCCGAATCTATCTCACTGGGTGAGGATGAGCCCGAGAACTAGGACCTCGTATCATGAGACGATACAACATAGAAATAGGGAGTCAGTATGTGGAATGTATATGCAAGGTAAGTAAAGCGGACATTAATATGCCTAAAACACATAAATGGTCATAAGAGTAGGACAACATGCTCATATCATAAATCATTATAACATATCATGACCTAAGGTTTTCAAAACATTCGTAACATGAACATAGTCATAATCATAACAGAAGAGCTTTATTTAACATAACTTGAGCTAACATGCATAATCATAACATGGTAAATCATGGAGAAAACACCGGGAGATTCTCTTAACCGATATTATCCCATATGAGCACACAGGAAGCCCGACTTGAAACCCTAGTTGGGAGGGAGTTCATACCTTGCCAAGGGTAGAAACCATGAAGAGTATGATCACACATGAAAAGGTCCATTTGGCCAGGGACAAACATGAAAGGGTCCTCTAACATACCTACAAAGGGCACGCAGCCTATGAGATCCGTGACTTAACCTCGATCCCCGAACCTACTCGGTGTTCGATACTACTCCCAAAACATATATAGTGCTCATAATAATACATACATGAGCGCGGCTAGTTTAGATCATGATAATCGTAAACATGCTTAAAATACATGATCTAGCCATGACTTGAGGCCCATGAGTAGGCCAAAACATAATTCTTGCTTAATAAAATACATATATACTTGTAGATCATGCATATAGTTTAAATTTCCATAAGATCGTAGAAGATAGCATAATATATTCATGATTTATTCCGTAATACATGTTGTAGCTTATCAAAACATCAATGGATCATAAATCGGTTTATCATGGGCATGCATAATAAAGCTTAATTGATTAGAAATTCGAAATCAGCCATATTAATCAATTTATAGCTCAAAAGATGATCAAAACCACATATAATGATAGGGTTTCAAAATCACAAGACCTATAAATAAATTATTAAATTTTTATACAAACCGTATATAAAACCCCATGAGTTTTTACATAAATTTTGAGTAATTAATAGAAGTATATGTGGGTGGGAAGAATCCACCATTGAAGACCTTACATATCTGGGGATTGTCAACTCCTAACCCTTAAAGCCGATGAAATTGAAGGAATTTGAGGTGAAAAGCTTGAAATCTCACTTAGATTATGTAAGAAAAACCTTGCATGCATGAATGGGAGCTAGGGAAGGTTTATTTTCTTTAAAACCCAGCTTTTCCAAATCCAAAACGACGTAGTTTAGGTCTTATATCATGCAAATGTCAAAATACCCTTAATGAACTTTCCTGAAATCCGGCTCTGGATGGGATAACGATGCCACCGGAAAGTTAGGAAGGTTTGGCTCGTGGAATGAACTACTGATGACCCATTCTCGTAACCAAAAACGGGTCAACAGGATGACCGTGTCTCCAACCCATGACTCAAGCATCGTCCGTGGTTAGTCCGAACCTGTTATCTCATCTTCTAACGGGTCACACCACGACCCATCACCACAACCAATCTGATCTTTGTTTCCCCCGCCGTTCACTGAAAACTTAATCTTCAAATCATGACAACAACCAATGACCCGTGGCTTCTCCTAATGGGTTGTTGGGTCTCCCATTGTTTACACTGTCGCCCAGCCTCGACCCTAACCACGACTCCCAAAGGAAGGTATCCCACAATGGGTTGTCATACCTTAATTGTATCCACTGCCACTAATATTTCGCCAATCAACAACAAAGATAATGACTATGGTTTGATACCACAAGTCATTTTGTGGTTTGTGCTGATGATTTTGCCAGTTTTCTACACTTTTCAAATTCAACTCCCCGGTCTATTCTTAGGACTTCGGTATTGGCGTAACACCGCAAGAATGGAGAACCAAGAGCAAAGAGATACCCGTCTGTTGAAGAAGCTAGGCAAGATGAGCTAGCTCGGCAAGCTGCACTTCAGAAAGTCGAGGATGCTTGGGATGAATTGTAAATGCTGGGCCCACCATGGAAGGTTAAACAGAGGCCAGAGATATGCCCCGCCTCTTAATGTGGAGGACCAGAATAGTGATAAAGTCGGGTCAACAAGAGCTATCGTACCACCACCTTCGCCTGTTGGGGCAAAGTTTGATATCACTAGCACCTTGATACCATTGCTGAATCTAAAAAACGTTTGTAGTGGTCATGTAGTTGATGATGCCAACTTGCACTTAGTGAACTTCGTCGGAATATGTAGGGCATACAGTTGCCCTAAGTGCCGCCCAGATGCAATAAGGCCGGTACTCTTCCCCTTCTTCTTTTTGGGGAGGCTACTTTATGGTTAGAGTTTCCAAACGACTCCATTACCAAATGGAGGGAGCTCAAACAGGATTTCCTTGAAAGGTTCTTCCCACCTCCAGGATACTACAACTTAAGGATGAGATCTACAATTTTCAAAATTGAAAATGGAGGCACTTCATGAAATCTCGGTTGAGATTTAAAAAGAAGTTGACCAAGTGCCTAAACCATAAAATTCCCGATGACAGCTTTGTTAAAATTTTTTACAAGTTATTGAATAATAACACTAAAGCTATAGCGGATACTGTGGCGGGAGGAGCACTGGCGAGTCATGACGTGGGAACAAGCTGTCACTATTCTTGATAGAGTGACTAAAACTAATGTGGCCTAGCCCTGTAGTGGAAGTGGAAGCAACCGCAGTACATATGCCGTTGGTATGGACCGCAGCATCAATGAAAGAAGGAGGAGAAGCGTGATCAGAAATTGTCAACATGCGTACATCATTAGACCTGCTCAAGAAGAATATCATGGGCATTGGGGCAAAAAGGTAAATGAAGTGGTGTCACGCCCGAGCTTACACCCCGGATGGGACATGGCATGGATTCACTAGTAACCCCAAGTCAACCCGCTCTATCATACACTAGCATTCTGAATAACATGAAAATATATATAGCGAAAGTTTAAAAAAAAAATATAAATACTTTTAGAGAAATAAAGTTGGTTCTTAATATTTGAAAACATTAGAACGAAACTACAAGTCTCGAACAAAACTAATTTACGTCCGAAAGCCACTATGATCGATGAGTTGCTGGGACAAGCCTCCTGTGCCAACTCTAAAGCTAAACAGAAGGAAAGCATAAAATATAATCAAGTAAAAAAATCTCCATTCTCAAGAATGAGGACTCCCCAACTAGAATAGCCGAGGCTCCGCCGAACGGCCGCCTAACGAGGTCAGATTGAGATCCCGCAACGGTGTCATAAAATGATACATCATAAAAGTATCCGTTAGTACTGACAAAATTTGAGTAAGTAGAGAAACATAACACAATGAAATAAAAAATACTAAACCGAAAAGTGATGCAATGAACGATTAAAGCTACCGAACTTAATGATCGAAATAACCGAGATGGTCGAGACCCGCGATGATCAAAGCATGTTCTAAATTTGGAATACTAATCTTCATTGAACTGACTAGTGGGATAGTCTATAACCTCCATATAACCACGTGAGCTAGACATGGAGTCCGATATATACACCCTTACCTAAGAGGTCCAATATACCTTTCCGTAGGTATAAACACATGAATTGGGTGATCACAAGAGTATGGGCCAATCAGGCCAATAATTCTCTAACCTACGGTGGCAACATAGTTCTGAGAACCCGGTGCACCGGAACCCCGGTCCACTCGGTGCCTAAGTCCTACTCCCACTAGATAGTCCTAACTAAGTACCGTTGCTAGTTCAAAATCAGCCCAAGACTAGTCGAGAGCATATTTGAAAACACCCCCGAGATTCTTATCTCTCCGACTACATTCTAAAACAGAGTTCTAAGACAGGTCAAAGTTGCTTATCCTCAAGCCGCCTTAACCGCCTACAAAACAAACTAAAATTTGAAACTTGGTCCTAAGGCTAGTCAGCTATTTATCTAAAATGTCATGACTCGCCTAGTGGATCACTAAACTGAGTTCTTAACTGGACGATAATTGAGAGTACTACCAATGTTCCGGGAATTTCAGTTAAACCGATCAGTTGACATTTTCTGTCTGACATTGATAGCACCAAGGGTCAAACTTGGACAACACCACCTTTTCCTGCTGGGGCAAAGTTTGATATCACTAGCACCTTGATACCATTGCTAATCTAAAAAGTGTGTTTAGTGGTCATGTAATTGATGATGCCAACTTGCACTTAGTGAACTTTAATGAATATGTAGGGCATATAGGTTGCCCGGTGCCAGTCAGGATGTAAATAAGGCTGTGACTTTCCCTTCTCTTTCCTTCGGGAGGCCGCTATGGTTATTAGAGTTTCCCAAAGACTCTAGCTACCAACCTGGAGGGAGCTTCCAAATAGGCTTTCCTTGAAAGGTTCTTCCCACCCTCAGGATACTACGACTTAAGGATGAGATCTACAATTTTCGAAATTGAAAATGGAGGTACTTCATGAAACTGGTTAGATTTAAAAAAGAAGTTGACCAAGTGCTCAAACCATAAAATTCCCCGATGATAGTTTGTTGGAAATTTTTACAAGTCATTGAATAATAACACTAAAGCTATAGCGGGATACTGTGGAGGAGGAGCACTGATGAGTCACATGTGGGAACAAGCTGTCACTATTCTTTATATATAGTGACTAAAACTAATAGGGCTTGCACCTGTGGAAGCGGAAGTGTACCAAGTGTACATCTCGTTGTTGGTATGTCTCGCAGATCAATGAAAGAAGGAGGAGAAGCGTGATCAGAAATTGTCAACATGCGTACATCATTAGACCTGCTCAAGAAGCATATCATGGGCGTTAGCCAAAAAGGTAAATGGCGGTGTCACACCCCGAGCTTACAATTCTAGATGGGACACAGATTGGAGTCACTAGTAACCCCAATTCAACCCCTGTTCTATCATACACTAGAATTCTGAATAATGAAAATATATAGCGAAAGTCTAAAGAAAATATAAATACTTTTAGAGAATAGTTAGTTCTTAATATTTGAAAATATTAACCAAACTACAAGTCTAAACAAACCAATCACGCTCAAAGCTAATATGATCGTGATGAGTTGCCGAAAAAGCCCCAGCTAACTCCAAAGCTAAATAGAAGGAAAGAAAATATAATTGAAGTGTAATCTCCGTCCTCGAAGAATGAGGAATTTTCAACTAGAATAAGGCGGTCTTTGGTGAACGGCCGCCTAACGAGGCTGAGACCGGAGATCTCGCAATGTATCATAAAATGATATATCATAGTATCCGTTAGTACTTTGAATGCAATGAGTAAGTGAGAGAAACATAACACAATGAAATAAAAATACTAAACTGAAAAGTCACAAGTGCAATGAACGATTAAAGCTTACCGAACTTAATGACTCGAAATAATCGTAGATAACCAAAGACCTCTGCCGATGATCAAAGCATGTTCTAAATTTGGAATACTAATCTTCATTGAACTGACTAGTGGGAGAGTCTACCGACATATAACCTACGTGAGCTAGACGTGGAGTCCGGATGTGTATACACCCTATAGGTAGGTTCCAATATACCTTTCAGGGTATAAAAACATGAATTGGGTGATCACAAGAGTCTGGGGCCAATCAGGCCAATAATTTCTCTAACCTACGGTGGCAACATAGCGTTCCGAGAGCTTGGGTGCGCTGAACCCCAAACACCTTGCCAAGTCCTACCCCACTGGATAGTCCTAAATTGGTGCACTGCTGCTAGCTCAAAACTAGCCCAAGACTAGTCAAGATACATATTGAAAACACCAGAGTCTTATCGAACAGATTCTAAAACCTGCCCCCAGACAAATGGGAGCTCATCTGGAAGTGTCTTAACCGTCTACAAAACAAACTAAAAATCTGAAATTAGGTCCTAAGGCTAGTCAGAGGTTCTTATCTAGTGTCATGAATTCTTAGTGGACCACTAAAACTGAGTTTTGAATATGATTATGATAATCGAGAGGCACTACCGACGCCTTCCGGAATTTCGTAGTTAAACGTACCGCTGACATTTTCTCGACTCCACATTAGGAATTCTAACATTCTTACCAAAACTGAACCTGCACAATCATGATTTAATTTAAATGCTACTAACAACATGGGAGTCCACAACACTGATAAATCCAAATAAAATTTCGATATTCAAGCGCCAATGCAAATTTCAAGGTTTTCAGTTCAAGCAATGGGGCCAAATTTCACTTCAAGAGATCACTTTTGGTCATGAACTAGTGGAAAATATCTATAACATGGTATAATATTCCACATGATTTATCATATACTACTAGCAATTCTTATTTAGTAGTTTTAGGGCTACAATTGTTGATAGAGAGAAATAGGTAGGAATTTGGGGATACAAGGTAAGGAACTATTCCCTGTTGAATTCCCACATACCTAGTGAAGAAGCTCGAAAATTCCTTGAGAAACTGAGGAGAAAAGGACTTCTAGTTTCCGTTCAAAGCTTCTAAGAGAAGCTCTTACGATGATTTCGAGATTTTGAATGGGGAGAATGGGGAAAGAAACCGTTTAACTCCTCTAATAAGTCTGAAAATTTGCTTAAAATGATGTAGCTTAGAGCTCCAGAGGGCAGGGAAATTACTGAAAGACCCTTGAAAGCTCAGGGCAGGGAAAACTAATGCCAAATTCTCAATGTGACCTAACGGAACAGGGTCAAGCACCACTATTCGTGGTCACACTCGTGCTACACTGCCTGGAACCCCCAGCCTGTCACCACGAGGACCCACCGCACGTGGTTAGTGCCCATGACTCGTGGTCTCCTCTCGTGGATTACACTCCCCCAAAAAGCCCGGAGTCCCCATGGGTGACACCATAACTCGTGGTGTCTCCAATGAGTCGTGGGTGAGGACCCGCTGGGTACACTACCTAACATTTCCTCCAGATATAAAATTTTCTTGACCACGGGTCATATCATGACTAGTGGGGTTTACCACGATTCATGTCACCCTTTTTTGGTCTCCTCATTTTTTCCCAATTTTCAACTAAGTCCTCAGCTTCTCACTACAAGTCACTTAACGACTCGTGGTCACTCATGGGTCACAGAACACTGCGTTCTGTGACCTGGTGTAGATTTTTCAATTTTCTGATTTAAGTCCTGGGTCTAGTGTTTGAGTTTCTGGGCATTACAATATCTCTGGGGAACATTCATCCTTGAATGTTGAAAAACACATAGGAAAGCAGAGAATGCACAATCAAGTATACATAAATATTAATCATGAAACTGGAAAACCAGCGTAGTGACTACCTGTAAACTGAATCACAAGCTCCAACTGAATTTTACTAATCGTACACATAATCATTTACATGAAAGAACTAAAACACGAACTAAAGGCAGCTTTTGGGGAGGAAATTGATACCTTAAACCGAAATCGAGTCGGAATGGAGCAAAATGGAGTATCTAGCCATCATATCCCCTTTCAGCCTCCCACGTAGCTCTCAACCTATTGGTTCCTCCACAAGACTTTGACCGAAGCTACTCCTTGTTCCTCGCCTTACGAACCTAACGGCCAAGGATCCTGACTAGGACCTCATATGAGAGACATTCTTTCACTCCCACGTTATCCAATGGGACAATTGAAGTTGGATTATCGATGCACTTTCAACAGTGACACATGGAATACTGGGTGCACAGATGCCACTCGAAGGTAATCCTAGCTCATAAGCTACCTTGCCAACTCGCCTTATAATTTTGTAGGGTCCTTGGCCATTATCTCGTACCGAGCTTTCCTTCTTCCCCAATCTCATAAACCTTTTCATGGGCGAAATCTTCGGGATAGACCCAGTCATCCACAAGAAACTCCAATCTCTTCTCCTCACATCGACATAAGATTTCTAATGACTTGGGCGCTAATATTTCCTTCGATGAGTTATACCTTTGCATAGCTTCATGGACAGAGTCTGGCCCACTTAAAGTAGCTTCATCAACCTCAAACCACCCAATAGGAGACCAGCCTTACCATACAATGCCTCAAACAAAAATATCCTGGATATTGGAGTGGTAGTCAAGCGAATGTGAAACTCATAAGAGGAAAGTGGTCATCCCAACTGCCCTTGAAATCGTGATCGCCATGCTCTCAACATATCTTCTAGGGGTCTGGAAAAGTTCGCTCATCTTTCCCATCGGTCACAGAAAAGTTGTGCTAAGCTTAACATGAGTACCAAGTCCTTTTGAAAATCCTCGTAACAGGGGTGGATCACTGGGTTTGTAGATAATGGATAATGGCACCCCATGAAGTCTGACCAACTCCCGAATATAAAGCCCTAGTATATTCCTCGGCTGAATTTGTAGTTTTAATCGAGGGAAATGTAGGCCGACTTAGTCATCCACTACTACTACCCGGATAGAATCATGTTGCCACTGAGTTTGAGGTAGACCCATAATAAAGTCCATAGTCACTTTCCCAATTTCCACATCGTTATGCTGATATCTTGGGTCATACCTCCCAGTCTCTGGTGCTCTACCTTAACCTGCTAGCAATTTGAGCACTTAGCTATGAATTCGGCAATGTCTCTCTTCATGCCGTTCCACCAGTAAATATCCCGCAAATCACAAGACATTTTAGTAGCACTAGGAGGATAGAGTATCTCGAGCTGTGTGCTTCAGCCAATATCTGTTGTTTCAAGTCACCGACGTTCGATACACACAATCTACCTTGTAACTGAAAGACACCATCTCCCCCATTGGATAAAGCCTCAACTCTTCCCGAGAACTCTTCCTTGCTTAAATAAGATGGGGTCCTCATCCCGTTTGGAATTAACTTAGACCACCAAAGAAGAATCTAACCCACCTTGCATTACCACTCCACCTCAGCTGAGTCAACCAACCGCACCCTTACTGAGCTAGTCAAGGAATATCTTCGCCAATTCCTTTTGCCTTCCTCAACATGAGCCACGCTACCCATAGACAATTTTCTGTGGGGCGTCAACCACTACATTGGCTTTTGCCTGTGTGATATAGCACGCTCATGTCATAATCCTATAGGAGCTCTAACCACCTTCTCTAACGAAGATTTAGGTCCTTCTAATCGAAATGTACCGAAGGCTCTTGTGATTAGTGAAAACATCTACATGAGCCCCATACCGATAGTGTCTCCATATTTTCAATGAAAACACTATCAGCCGCTGCAACTCCAAGTCATGAGTTGGATAATTCTTCTCATGAACTTTGAGTTGTCTAGAGGCGTAGGCTATCACCTTGGCCCGCTGCATCAAAATGCAACTGAGTCTAACTCTAAAAGCGTCACAATATACCACAAACTCATTTGATCATTCCGGTAGGGTCAACACTCGGAGCAAAAGAGGAGCTGAGTTTTTAACTCCCCTGGAAACTCTTCACACGCATCTAACCACCGGAATTTCACCTTTTCTAAGTCAGCCTAGTCAGAGGAGATTCTATAGAAGAAAACCTTCCACAAAACATTGGTAATACCCGCTAGACCTAAGAAACTTCTGACTTTAGTTGTGAGATAGGTCTCGCCACCACCGCCGCTATCTTTTGAAGATCAACCTAAATACCCTCATCAATACCAGATGACCCAAGAAGGTCACGGGACTTCAACCAAAATTCGCATTTGTCAACTTACCGAACAACTAGCGATCTCTCAGAGTATCCGAAGCACTATCCTCAAGTGATTAGCATGCTCTTCCTCATTTCTGAGTATACCAAAATGTCGTCGATAAACACAATGATGAACATATCCATGCTGCTTGAAGACTCTATTCATCGGGTCCATAAAGGCCGGCAGGGCATTTTTAGTCCAAAGGACATAACCACATACTCATAGTGACCATACCGAGCTCCCGAAAGCTATCTTCGGTATGTCACATTTTCGACTCTACCGATGATACCCCGACTCGAGATCTATTTTGGAGAAAAGCCAGCTGGCTCCCTGAAGTTTGTCGAACAAAGTCATCAATTTCGGTGGGATACCCGTTCGACTATGACCTTGTTCAACTGATGGTAATCGATGCACATTTTGAGGGTACCATCTTTCTTTCTTTAATTCTAATAGCACTAGATCACCCTAAGGAGAGATGTTGGGTCTAATAAAACCCTTATTAAGAAGATCTTTTAACTTCTCCTTGAACTCCATAAGTTCAGCCGAGGCCATTCTATAAGGAGGGATGAGATAGGCTGAGTATCTAGAATAAGGTCTACACCCAAAGTCAATTTCCTATTCAGGAGGAACTCCGGGAAGATCTTCGGGAACATATCCGGAAATTCACCGACAACAGGACTAACTAGATAGTTGGGGTCTCAAAGTTAGAGTCCTTGAACCGAACTACAGATAGTAAATACATCCCTAAATATAAGCTTGGCCTTAAGATAGGAAATAAAACCTACCCTTAAGAGCTGAACTACTGCCCGTCCATTCTAGAGAGCCGGCTCATTAGGGAACCGAAACTTGATGACCCTAGTTCTCGTTAGCCGATGAGGCATAACCTGAGTGTAACCAATCCATGCCAAGAATGAGGTCGAAGTAGACCATGTATAACTCTACAAGGTCAGATGGAATGACTTATTTAAGACTGAGATTGGCATTCTCTATACGCGCGGATGGCTCTAACCGACTCACCAACCGGGGTGGAGATCGAAATGGATCGAGAGGACTCTGACTCGATATTAAACTGAATATCTATGTATGGAGTCACGAAAGAAAGTATGGTCCTTGGATCTAGTAGGGCATATACATCTAGGTGGAAAACACGCACATACCCGTGACCACATTCATTAGTTCTCCAGATCTCGACGAGATGATAATGCATAAAAACAAAAGTTCGGTATTGACCTCCCTCCGTACCTAATGTATTAGCCTCGCCTGAGCTGGTCGGCTTGCTGGAGCTGCTGAGGCAAAGGGATTCCGACCTTCCCTGTCTTGCTGACGGGCATTCTTAAGCCAATGACCAAGCCGCCGCCCACAACTAAAAATGTACTTTCTCAACCCCCGAAGACACTCCTCTCGGGGTGGTTCTTCCTACTTGGGGAAAGATGGATACTTGTTACCGACACTAATCAGGAGACTGAGAGCCATATGCTCCACCCTCCGGATCCTAGTGTGGGATCGAAAGGTAGGGCATTGGCTGAGCCGGGTGTTGAAGCCCTCTACCTACCGATGGGCGGCTGCTATTGCCAAACCTTTGGTGGTCATAACTGACCGCGCCTTTGGCCTCTTGTTCTTTCGCTCCATGTCCTCAGTTTTTCTGCCTCACCTGCTGAGCATAGACAATCAGGGCCGAGGTCGATATCCTTAATCAGCATCACTATCCTACCCTCTTTGAGGACCATGTTTGACACGCCATTTACAAATTTTAGCATGCGAGTCCTTTGGCTCGGCCACCATCTCTTGAGCATATTTGGACAACTTGGTGAACTCCAGAGCGTACTCTTCTAATTTCCGGGGGTTTCCTATCTCAAATTCATGAACTCTCAAGTACTTCCTCCCCGAGCTCTCGAGGGAAGAATCCATCCGTAAAGGCTATAGTGAACTCCTCCTATTCCACCTGTCCTGCTTCCGCTGGCCTCCCCTCCTTCCACTACCGTACTGCACTGGCCACTCCCTTTCAACTGTAGGCGTACCCAAGTCGCACTTCCTTCGAGGGACTATCACCCATAATTCGGGCGATCTTTTTAATGTTGTCCACAAATCCTTGGGTTCCTCTCTCACCTTAGACCCATGAAAACTTGGAGGATTCATCCAGGTGAAGTCCAACACTCGGGCAGCTGCTGGGGGAGCCGTTGTTGTTGATTGAACCACCCGGTGGTTCACCGTTGTACTGTTTGAGATTAAAGCACTGAATGGCCACTCCTGAATTCTATGGTAGCGCGTAGTCGTCCTGAGGGGCTGCTGCTGAGGCTGGTGGGGCAGGTCGGTGAGCATTACTGGCTCTTCTTCCGTTACCACGTCCGCGAGGCATGATCCACTGAAATGAAACATAGCACGAAAGTTAGGGAGATGATTCCTAGAACTGGAATTTCAATGCACAATTATGGATATGAAATAAAGGGAATTTTCTCCTAATAACATCTCATAGCCTCCCCGCCATGAGTGTGGCGTAAGCCACACCCATGAAAAGGACTCACCCGATGTGGCCTTCAGACATCTGAGGATACTTCGAATATAGGTCTCTGATACCAGCTTTCTATGCCCCGAGCTTACACATTGATCGGGACATGGTACTTAGAGTCACTAGTAACCCCAAGTCAACCCTGGTCTATCATACGCTAGCATTCTCGAGTAATATGAAAATATATACAGCAAAGTCTAAAGCAAAGAAATATAAATATTTTAGAGAAATAAAGCTATTTCTTAATATTTGAAAGCATTAGAATGAAACTACAAGTCTGAAACCAAATCCAAGTCTTCATCTCAAAGACACTATGACCGATGAGTTGTTGAGAAAAGCCCTCACTAACTCCAAAGCTAAATAGCAGAAAGAAAATATAATTGAAGTAAAAAATTCATTCTGAAGAATGAGGACTCACAAGCTAGAATATGAGTTCTGGTTAACAGCCGCCCAACAAGGCCGAGACTCGAGATCGTCGCCTATATCATAAAACGATACAACAAAAAAAGTATACATCAGTACTTTGAATATACCAAGTAAGTGAGAGAAACATAACACAATGGAATAAAAAATGCTAAACTGAAAAGACATGCAATGACCCACTAAAGCTACTAAACTGAATGACTGAAATAACCAAGATGGTTGGAAAGACTCTATCTCGATGATCAAAACATGTTCTACATCGAATAACATCTACATCAACCGAAACTGATCGGAATCGACTAGTGGGAGTCTATAACTAACATATAACCACATGAGCTAGATATTGAGTCTGATGTATACACCCTATTGGTAGGACCCAATATACCTTGCCAGGGAATAAAGGGATGAACAAGGTAATCACAAGAGTCCGTGGCCAATCGTGCTAATAATTATTGTAACCTATAGTGGTAATGTAGTTTTGGGAACCTGGGTGCGCTGGAACCCCGGTCTGCTTGGTGATAAGTCCTACTCCCACTGGACAGTCCTAAACTGCGTACTAAGCTGATAGCTCAAAACTGAGGCCTAAGACTAGTCGTGATACATGTCTCAAAACACCCCGAGAGTCTTATCGGACCATACTCAAACTCGGGGTTCTAAGTTAGGTCAGAAATCGTTTTTATCTGGAAGTGTCGTAACCGTCTACAGAACGAACTAAAATCTGAAAGTGGGGTCCTAAGGCTAGTTAGAGTTGTTTATCTAAAGTGTCATGACTGCCTAGTGGACCACTAAAACTAAGTTCTAAATCTGATTCTCATAATTGAGAGGTACTACTTACACCTCGTAAATTTCTAACATTCAAACAATGCATCAGTTGACATTTTCTGACTGACACTGAGAATTCTAACATTCTTATCAAAACTGAATTGGCAAGAATCTGATTTAGTTTCAATGCTATAACAACATGGGAGTCCACAACACTCGATAAATCCAAACAAAAATTTCGGGTTATTCAAGCACTAAGGCAAATTTCAAGATTTCAGTTCAAGTAATGGGGCTAAATTTCACTTCACAAGATTTAACATCACTGGTCACAAGAATAGTGGAAAATTATATAATTAACATGGTATAATATTCCACATGATTTAGACATGGTATGACTAGAAATTCTTCAGATTTAGTAGTTTCAAGGCTACAACTAATAGAGAGAAATAGGTAGGAATTTGGAGATACAAGGAAGAACTATTCCTGTTGAATCCCACATACCTGGTGAAGAAGCCTGAAGAATTCCTTGAGAAAATGAGGAGAAAAGGCTGCCCCAGCTCTCGCTTCCGAAAGCTCTAAGAGATATACTACAATATTTTTGAGAGTCCTGGATGGGGAGAATGAGGAAAGAGAAACCGTTTAACTCCCTCTAATAAGTCTAAAAATATGCTTAAAATGACAGGTAGTTTAGATTCTAGAAGGGTAGGAAATCACTAAAGACCCTTGAAAACTCGTAGGGGGAAAACTGACCGCCGGGCCCTACTGGACAAACGGGACGTGGTCAGTGACCACGATTCATGGTCACACTCTCGTGAGGTACACTGCCTGGAACCCTGTTCGTTACTGAGGGACCTAATGAGTCATGGTTAGTGACCACGACTCGCTGGTCACCCTCGTGGACTAAACTCCGCCTCCCAAAATCCCCTCGGAGTCCACACTAGGACACCACGACTCCCGTGTCCCAAACATGTCATGGTGAGGACCCATTGGGCACACTACTAAAATTTGTCTCACCTAAATTGTTCTTGACCATAGGTCATATCACGACTCGTGGCGTGACTATGATTCGTCGACATCCCCGTGGTCTCCTCATTTTTCACAAATTTTCAACTAAGTCCTGCTCTTACCACGAGTCAGTTAATGACTCGTGGTCACCTCTCACGGGTCATAGAATGACTTATTCTGTGACCTGGGTGTAGATTTTCCAGCTTTCAATTTAAGTCCCGAGTCTAGTCTTTGAGTTTCATTACAAGTTGGATCTCAAAAGACAAGAACCGAGGCCAGAGCATTTAGATTTCGAGGAGGAGGCAGAACTTTGGACAACCAGGTGGCAGGTTTCGATCCAATGCCCCAGGTTCTGGAGAAGGGACAACTTCAAACTATAATGGGTATAGGGACAGGAGCCGAGTTCATGAGCGAGAGGGAGAATGGATAAAGAATGATGGTTACCGCAATGATCGGACATGATTGTATATGCCTTCTAATGCACATGAGGGAGAGGCTGAACCATCAAAATTGGAGAGCATGATGGATGAGATGCTCAAGAAGGTGAGATCCACTAAGGAGCAGCTGAAAGACATTCATGGAGATATATATGGCATGGGCAAGAAATTTGAGCCGCATGGCCACAACCATCAAGCAAATAGAGTAGAAGTTGGGTCAACTATCAGCATCCCTGAACCCTAGAAAAAAAAAGAACACTACCTATCAACACAGTACAAAATCCAAAGAATGATAGTCACCGTATGGCCGTGGATGACTAGGAGTGGAAAGACACGCTGATCCTCTCACAGTTGTAGTTGAAATGCAAAGGAAGAAAAAGATAGTGATTGATGATGATGATGAGGTTGCTGAGCAAGAGCTTAAGGAAGAGGCTGAGTTGACTGAGGCTGTAGTTGGTGAAAAGGACCGGTTGAAAAGGGTAATGTTCAAGGGCCCACACAAATCTATAAGGCTATTCCACGACCATCGCCACTATTCCCTCAAAGAATGAAAAAGAAGGCAAAAGATGGTAAGTTTCAGAAATTCCTTTCCATGCTTAAACAATTATTTGTAAACAAACCATTAGTTGAGGCATTGGAGAAGATGCCTGGATACACCAAATTTATGAAGGACCTTGTTGGCCAATAAGAGGTCCATGAGCTATGAGCCGTCGGTATCTTGCATCATTGCAGTTCCATAGCCTTACAGGTCCTGCCCCAAAAAAGGAGGATCCAAAGCCTTTACCATTCCATGTACTATTGGTGACGGAGTTTGCTAAGTAGAACTATGCGACTTGGGAGTAAGCATCAATCTGATGCCATTAGTTGTGTTCAAGTAGTCATTTGAGATCCCCCACATCAACTACTATGCGACTATTAATAGCCGATCGTACTGTGAAGAAGCCTCGTGAGGGGATCTTATTTGATGTGCTTGTCAAGGCTGACAGATTCATATTCCCCACGTACTTCGTGATCCTAGATTGCAAGGTCTTTACTTGATGTCCCCATCATTTTGGGTGCTTACTCATTCCTTGCCACCGGGAGGGCTTTAGTAGATGTTGAGGTTGGCCAACCGAAATTCATACTTAATAAAGAGAAGGTCACTTTCACTGGCCAATAATGAAGCAAATTCTTAATGATTTTAGGGTGCTCAGCACTGAGGATGATTCTGGAGTTTCTTGATGAAGTTTGAGTAGTCAAGAGACTTGCACAGCTTACTAAATCAGGCACTTCTTTGGAGGCAACCCATGAGGTGGTTTGGTGAAGCCTAAGTAATTGAACCACCCGCATTATGCCACGATGTTAAATCAAGCACTTCTTGGGAGGCAACCCAAGTTTATTGAATTATGTGTGCTCAGTGCGCAGGTGAAACAAAAATAGGTTGCAGAAAATTTTTAGTTCATACATGTACTACGAGCCTCAAGACGACTTGTAAGAGCATTGTACGGGGCCGTAGTATGAGTCGTGGTGAGAAGCATTGGCTATAGTCTGATGCATGAGTTCATGGTACGGTTGGTCCTACGATTCATAACTCCATTGTGCGGGTTGTAGTACTCGTTGTAGGTATGAACTATGCAAAGGATGGAACTCCAACCAAGGTGACCTATGAGTCGGGTACGAGTCGTATGATGTGCTCATAAGTCTACAAAAAGTGTTTTCATAAACCTCTACTACAAGTCCTAGGGATGAGTTGTAGGCGATGACTCAGCAGGTACGAGAAATGTGATGGACCCAAAATCCTTAAATTGACTCGACTCGACCTGAAATTTAAAATCTCCCTAATATATTTAAAATCCAAGATTTTCGTAATTCATCTCCTAAACAAACAAACCTTGAACTCACGATTACCTCCTTGGAATTGCTCACACCCGAAACTCAAGAAAATCATCGATAAGCACTGGTGCACGATTAACACTGCAATGTCGAATCCTGCTCCTAGTTAATAATCACGCACGAAGTTGGAGCAAGATTTTGCAAAACCAAGTAAATAGTTATGCTTTAGTTGGGTAAAAGACTCTTTTTTTTATGAATTTGTTTATCAACTATGATTCCTCAAAATTCATGAAAATAGATGAGGAAAATGATCAAGAACTTGTTGTGTGATTGTGTTAATGGGTAGAATTCAACATGCTTAGAACTCAAGCATTAACTCAGAAGAATTGAGTTACGAGTTATGAATCATAATGGAAGCACCGGGTACTTGTGAAAGTATGGGAAACGCATGCCTAGATTGGGCAATTCGAGCACCCAACACAAATTGAACTTACCCTGACAACCGACATGAACAAAGGCAAGGACATGCTTCACAAGCCTTACTAGACTCATATAGGGATGGCTCTGGGACCGTCCTGGCCAAATGTATGTAAATTAATTGGTATGGAACCTAGTACGATCTGTGGTAAATTCTACTACGAGTCAAATTCGACAATTGTACTGTAAATATAAAAAGGGTCAAGTCCAAAGGAACCGCACACCCTTAGTACAACTCATGGAATCGACTTATGGGTTGTACCACGAGTCGTGGAAAAATATTGAATCATGGCTTTCAAGGGGTATCCTTATACGAATCAAGGTACATCATACCTTCATGGTATGAGTAGCACCGCAGTCAATTGTGATCCAGCTACTATGAGTCTTAGTATGGACCACTCTCTGAACACTCTACACAAATCTGTGGAATAATTCGTAGGGTATTTTTTGTTTTCATTTTCTCGATCTGAAGTTCTAACCTTTTCCACAGGTACAATGACTTTGGAAGGAAAAAGTATCCAAAATTGCCAAAGACAAAGCCGTCGTGAAAAAAGATAGCTGCTCGGAGGGCATTAAGAGATGAGCCCTCCAACTCTAAACATGTGCAGGTGATCTTGGGCAATGTCATGCCTAAGGGATAATTTTACAACTGGGTTTTGTCCTTGTTTAGCTCTTATTTATATACATTTTCATGTAATTTTATGTAAATGTGAATATATATACTAAACAACATGATTAGTTCTTGTTTTTGTAGGTTTAAAATGAATTGAGGGGAACTAACTAAGGAAAGTTGGTGAAGTAGAGGCATGGAATCGAAGTAAAATGCGAACGCCGCAAGGAGGATGCGCTAAACAGCCCACCTGCGCGTTGGCAACGTTCCACGGCAGGTAGGCTGAGCAATAAAGGCCGTGACATGCCCTCAAACGCGCTTTTGCACAAGCAGCTGACGCCAATGCACAACTTCACTCCCACACGTTTATGTTTTTCCAAAGCAGTATCTGCGATTCCTCCATGTCACAGAGTGTAATTGGTTAAGAATCTCCCAGGACACGGAGCTATTTCATACCGGCAATAATTTTAGACACCTCTCATTTACTATAAATAGGTCCCTTAGCTAATAAAAACATTTTATCACGATTTATTTCGAAAACTTCCAAACGGAGAGAAGGGAGAAGTGGGAGAACTCACCTAGGGTTCATCAATTTCATCTTCTCTTCTACCAATTCTTATAAGTATGTGATACTTTAATTATGTTTTTTTGTAATTATATATGAACATGAGTGGCTAGAACCCTTTATCTAAGGTTGAAGCCACAAGGTATGACGGTGATTATGCGAATTTGTTTTGGTTTTAAGTTATTGATTGTTGTTATCGTCTTACGTTCTTAATTATGGTTTTTTTAATGATTGATCACCATGAAAAACACACACGCATAACCTAGGAAAAGCTTTATGAAAGTAAACCTAGGCAAGAACAAAAGAATGTAGGGAGCAAGTTTGTATCTTACGATATAATTCTATGGTTAGGATAAGAAATATACCAACTTGGCTTGCCTGGTTACTAAAACGGGATGAGTGACACCAACCGAGAATTATCACATCACCACTGTAGAAGTAGTTGTGATACTAAGTTGAGTTAAATGATTAGAGGTACGAAAGTCCCTAATCTAGGAGCATAAACCCCGCAAACCACATCTTACGTAATTGAATTGTCCATGAACTAGAATGTCAAAGCACCCCGCTCAACGATGAAGTTGTGAGGCTAGTTTGTCGTGTTTAGAGGCTCAAGAAACCATGAAACATGCAATTGTAAATATGTGAGACGACAATTGATAATTTCATACTTAAACCATTACAAGTTTAGTATTGCATGATTATCCGGCATTAGCCCTAGTTGCTTCTGAATGTTTTTAGAGTATTTTCTCGCGGACTACCCTTAGACTTAATTAAATTTTATCGAAAAGTCTAAATCAAACACTTGTAGAAAAGTTAATATCATTACTTGAACTTGATAATTAGTCAATTGGTCTGGCCCCCCGTGGGTTCGACATCCGTTCTTAAAAGGGGTCACTATATTGCTTGTAAGATCATGCATACTTGCGTGTGCGCTCCTAAGTAGTCGTCAACAAGTTTGTGGCGCCTGCCGCTACGCAAGTAGCCTCAACAAGCTTTAGCATCGTTGCCGGGACTCGGCGAAGCTTAAAAATTTTTCTGTTTTTGTGTGATTTTTAAATTTCCTTAAGTGTTGAGTAATCTCTGTCTTAGTCTGGACTTTATTGGTGGTGTGACAAGAGCTGTCTTGCTTGAAAGTCAAGTTAGAATAGAGAGCTCGTGATCCGCTGGCCGGAACCGTAACGTCAAATTCATTTGCGAAGGAGAGTAGCTCTTGGGCAAAAAGTCGAAAAGACTTTCAAGAAAAGGTACAACAACAATCACCGTAGGACAAGCACAATTGTCAACGGAAGCAATGTTTCGTACTAGTTAGCTAAGTGGCAATCCCACAAGCGACGAATGTGAACTCTAGTATCCATAAATCGAAACTTGAGGAACTTTGAATTGAAACAGAATATGGTGCAGATGTTACATTGTAGTGGTCAATTTTACTGGGATGGCACATGAGACCCATAGCAGTACTTACGTAACTTTTGTGAGAGTAATAACACTTTCGTCCCCACATGAGTGTCCACGTATTATGTTCACTTTACCTCTTCCCATTTTCATTATTGTGGAGAGGCAAAAAGGTGGTTGAAAGCTGAGCCACCAAACCCATAACTTCTTGGGATGGTTTCACAAGAAGTTCTTCGATCGTATTCTTCCTTCAGCAAGACTCGCAAAATTGAGAAGTGAAATACCGAAGCCTAAGCGAGGCTCCGATGAGAATTTTATATTTGGCTTGGGAAAGATTCAAGTCATTATTAAGAGACTGCCTCATCACCAGCAATCCAATGAAGTGCTGGCCTATACCTTTGCAGAAAGTCTAATTCCACACACAAAAATTTTGCTAGACTCTGCATCGGGTGGGAAAGTCTTAGAGAAGACTTATGATGAGTTGTACACGTTGTTGAATAGAATTGCACAAGGAAATCCAGAGTGGCACAGCGAGTCATCGAGAGGGGAAGGAAAGAGAGCAGGGTTGATAGAGGTAGATGGTATGAATGCCTTGGCGGCACAACTAGCTTCATTCCAGCATCATATTATGACTCAGTTCACAACCAGAGTAGAACCACAAAGAAGGTCGCTACACGCAGTTCCACAAGCTCCGAGTTGGTGTGAAATTTGTGGAAACAATGGGCACAATGCAGAATCTTGTGGAGCCAATCCGGAATCAGTCAATTTTTTTTGGGAATGTTCAGAGGAACACTCAGAATTTTGGAACAATTACAACAAAATTGCGTAGCCACCCGAATTTTTCTTGGGGTGGAAATCAAAAGCAGTTATCGCAACCTCAACAACAATAAAGTATGAGCAGAATAGGCAGAATGATGGCCAGTTGAGCAGCAACATTGAGGAAACGTTGCAGAAAATCATGGAGACCCAAACACAATTAGCAGAAAATCAGGCGAGGATGGCATCGTACTTGAAGTAACGCCACCACACCCCAAATCTAGAAAAGCAGATGGGTCGATAGCGTCGGCCAAAACATGAGACCGCAGGGAGGACTACCCAGTGATACAGATACTAACCCCCATCAGGTCAACGCCATCAGTCTGAGGAGCGACAAATAATTAGCTGATGCAGTGCCAAAAGAGAAGAGAAATGAGGTGTGTAATGGAGTTGGTTAAACAAGGATCATCCATTGACAAGGAGAGAATTAGAGTGTTAGGCAACAAAATGCACACCATTGCAACCAGCACAAAGACCACCACTACAATTTCCGGCAGAGATTCAGAAAGAGCAAGGAGGAGAATGTTTCAAAAAGTTCTTCTTTGAGATTTTCAAAGAACTTAACATAAATTTGCCTCTTATTGATGCTTTGGTGGAATGACCAAGTATGCTAAATACTTAAAAGATGTGATGTCGAACAAAGTTAGATTGGTGGATGTCTAGATAGTAGAACTGACGGAGGAGTGCAGTCACAGGGTATTGAGCAAAATTCTGAAGAAGCTCAGCGACCCAGGGAGTTTTACCTCTCATACAAATTGGTAAAGCTGAAGTGATATGAGCTTTGTGCATCTAGGGGCAGCAGTTAATCTAATTTCCCATCTTTATTTAACACCTTGGGATTGGGTGAAACCGTACAACAAGATTGATGCTGCACCTGGCGGATAAATCGCGAGGGAACTGAATGGAATCATAGAGGACCTTCTCATCAAAGTGGGTAAGTTTATTATACCTACTGATTTTATTATCTTAGATTTTCATGTTGATGACCAGGTACCCTTAATCTTGGGACTGCCATTCTTGGCCACCGGAGGAGCGGTAATTGACTTAAGAGCTGGGACCGTGAAGATGAGGGTCGAGGATGAAGAAGAACTCTTTCGAGTATACCAAGAAATGAACCCACCCACTCACTATAGAAACCTTTGTAAGGTTAGTGTGTTGTTAGAGGATAAGTATGGGGTGTGTGATTCTGAAGGTCCACGGCCAAATGTAATGATAAATGTTCAGCCCGAGTCTGATAAAGGGCTTCAGAGTGTGAAGAAGTTGAAGGAAGAGAGGAACAGAGTGGAGGCTGTTTCCTCTAAAAATCAAAAGAAAAGGAGATGGTTCTTGAAAGGGAACCCAGGTATGAGGATGTACTGAAAAGGATAGTCCACATTGTGTCGCGACTTAAAATAACGCGCTGCTTGGGAGGCAACCCAAGGGTACCGTAGGTACAATTTGTGATTTCTGTTTATGTGTTTTTGTTTAGTTGCAACTTGTGTTGTTTTTGGTGGAAATTTAGGCACAGAAAGAGGGGAAGTCTGAGTACCCGTGGAGGAAAAATCTAAAAAGCATGGAAGAGGAAAAGTGTGGGGTCAAACACCCACTTGTGCAAAAATAAAGAAAAACATGTTGTTAGCTAGGCATAGAGGCCAGGGAGTATTTCTCACCCTTTTGAATTTTAATTATATGCTTTGGGGACATAGCATTATTCAAGTGTGGGGTGAGGAAAATTTTAAAAAAATTTGTGCTTAATGATTTTTGGTGAATTAGTGCTTGGGAGAAATATTGCAACAAAATTTTTTGAGTTGAGCATGACTTCACCACCCGTTGGTTTTTCTTTTCGGTTCTTTTCTGATGGGAGGTCTTTGAACCAAATAATAATAAAAATTTTCTTTGTCTATATATAATGTTTTTAGTCATAGTTAGAGACTATTTCCGACGATGGATGGGTGATGACCGTCTTGAGGAAAATTAGTAAATAGGTTTTGGTTTTTGAACCCGTAGCTAATTGATGGCTTGATGTTCTTGTTATGTGCTATACATGATTGTAAGATA